>JARYGA010043404.1:0-16920 GCA_030545235.1 Helianthus tuberosus
AAAATAGTTAGTACCATAAAGAAAAAAAAAGACCATAATTGTGTAAATTTGAGCACTTATTATCAAACATATAGTCACGTAAAGGAAAAAATACCTTCATTTTCATATGGAGCTTCAGGGGCAGCAATTCTTGGTATCTCACAAGTGCAACAAGAAGCTTAACTTGTTCGTCTTGATGCTTTAGATACTCTGGCTTGACAATAGCATTCATAAGAGTCTCCATATAAACTCCAAAAATGCCTTTGAATGTGACCCTCCTGTATTACCAAACTGACTCCCACCACCCCCAAAAAAGTTTAAAAATTTAGCCTAGAAAATTTAGGAGTTCTTGTACAAAAAAAAGAAGATAGGGGTTGATATGTTTCGATTTGATTACAGATCTAGGGTTTAGCTAACCAAATGGATGAATCTAGTAAACCAATCAAGAATTACTAAACAACACGAAGTTGAAGCCGCTTACCGGTGCATACTCCATCCGGCGTTGTTTACAAAATCAATCGGCTAGTCCAATCCAATAACCCGGCCGTCATACTCCAACCCCAGTAACCAATAACCAGAACCTGTTCAGACCGTCTGCGTTGCTATCATCCACAATCTTCACTGTGCGAGCGATTGAAGGTTCATGAAAAAGGGATGGACCACCTGAGTGTGAGCAAATCAACCTGCGAATGAGTACCCAATTCCATGATTGGTTCGATGTTAAATAATTGCAGGTATGAAACGTATGGTGTAATTGATTTGAGTTGGCAAACTCATCCAATTCCTTATGCGGCTGTAGAGATTCAATCATAAAGGCTTGGACTGTTTAGCATGTGACAATGAATTGGGGGCAAATCTGGGAGAAGAAGATGAAGGTTACGGTGAGAACCCATGATCTTTCAGTTGCCCTCTTAAAATTTGTGGTGGAAATTACCATTATTATAGGACAAGGAAATGCTTTATATAGGTTTATAGATATAGATTATAGATATGCGCATACCGGATAGCGGGACTTGTTGAATAATGTAATTATCATAATTAAGAAAAATAGGTTTATAAACAGCGCCGCGTTGCGGCGCGCTCAACCGAATTCTTCTTGATGTGATAGCATTTACGTTTTACATTACAACTCAACACGATTACGCTATACCGAATCATTCTTGGTGTAATAACGTGATATGCCAAATTTAATTTTCACAAACGGGGAAATGCATTTCTGGTTCAGCCGGCATAATGACCAACATAACCATATAAACCCAGAATGAAAAAAGAACAACAATGACTTCAACAGAACCTTTTATGTAATTTAAAACATCAAATCAATATAAGAAATTGACAAAAATAAAACTTACGCCGCTATAGGTCAACTTCCTCTTGGCCCTTGTTCAAACCAACTAATATGCCTATGTTAGGTTGTTTGAGCGCCATCACTCGCTACGAAATCCAATTCATCAGATTACTTGATTTACCTTGTATGCATAAACCCTGTTTTCATTAGCGTGAGACCTTTTTTCCAGTTATCAAAGTTTCAGAAAACAGATGCATAAGGTCAAGCAATAACAATTTGAATCATCAGCTTACTACAAAACTCACATCAACAAATGAATAAATTAAATTTTCTTCTTTCAAAACCACAACCTTAAATGGCAATCAAATAGTTTACCTGCATACTACATGTCTGAGATACACAAATTCTTCTAAAAAAAATAGGCCATACAATTGTTAAAATAACGATTCAGATGGTTAGAAACCATTGGTAAAAGCGAAAAAGTTGAATATCAAAAGCAATCGTATGGCTTATTTTTACCAATGGCCATACAAATTCTTCTCAAAAAGTTTTAACTCTAGATTTTAGCAACTTATATATAAATTGACTGCAATCTCACCGTGAAACTATTAATGGCAATCGATATCATCGGCATAACTCACATCTTGAAGACTTTTGCGATCAGGCACTTTATGGTTTTGAACACATTTTATGATTATGTAGGGATAAACTAAAGTAATTTAAATAGGAAAACTGTAGAAAAAAACCATAAAATGGGGATGATTTCTTTACCTGAGATACAAACCCATTACTATTTAAAACCGCCAAATCCCCACAGCGAACTTCCTCGCTGACATGTAGTGGTGGTGGCGATCAACGGGATGAGGGGTTGGGTTGGAAGTGAGGGTGAAAACTCATATGAGCTGTGTAAAAAGAGATGATATCACGATAGGGACCAATCTTAACAAAAGTGGTTGTTATTTTGTGATTACCAAAGCATCGTCGGAATCTGACCGGAAATATAAGGTCACTGGAAACAACTATGGTTATCAGAACGACACCACCGCCGTTTGACGGCCCAATAGCATCTTTTTCTCTAGGGTCGTGTCTCTCTCCTCACTTGTGTAAAGATGTATGATAAAGGATGAGTCAAAAGATGAGGCTTCATGTGGGGAAGAACAAAAAGTTGGGAGCCTGACTCATGGGGAAGAACAAAAAGCTGGGGTGTTAAAAAAACGGAAGGAATGAGATTTGAACCAAAGCCAAAGCTATAAAGACACAACTCACCAACCACTAAAGCAGAAGACAAATCTTGTGAAAGGACCAAATGAAAATGTATATATGCACTATCAAGATTGCTGAATAAGACAAATCTTTGGGCATGGTCCCATGTCCATTTTCTGGAGGTTCAAAAACAAATAAAATTGAGTAAGCATCAGAAAGTTTGTCACCAAAAGAAAAGGAAATATCTGAAATCATATGTACAAATTGACTGTAAAATGAAAATATGTAACTTCAGTATGTAACTACACGAACTTCATAAGTACATTCATTGTTAAGAATATCATTTTCTTTTTTACATTCAAATGTTCCAATTAATCCTTATACTCAGATCTTGGTTAAGTCTTCCATTTCCTATGCTAATCTTGATACCAAACTACAACACTCTAACAGTGATACACCAAATAAAACAATAAAGTTGTATTCTCTTCTAACTTTTCTCTCAATACTACAACCTTGGTTTAAAAAAGCGCGAGGCGCTCCGAAGCGTTTTGGTTCCAAAAGCTTTAAGCGAAGCTTCAAGCGCGAAGCGAGAGCTTCACGTATACGAAGCGCTCAAAATAAAAAAAAATTAAAAAATATTGTACACATCAATATGACCTATTCTACTTGTTAATCAATAATAAACACAAAAACATGATTAAAAACACACTTAACACATAAAAACATGGTTAAAACATAAATTAAAGTCGAAACACACTTAAAACATAAACATAAATCAAGTTGCAGAGATAATAGCTCTCAGAATCGCAGGAGAAGAGGAAGGGAGCGGCTGAATATGTTAAAAGATAGCGGCTGATTATTAGGGTAAAGAAGTAGGGCCTCATTTAAACACTATTTAAAAACTTTTGGGCCTAAAAATGACCCAAATGTGACCTGATTGGGCTGAAGCGTCGCCTCAAACCAAGGTCGCTTCGCGCTTAAAGCTCGCCTCAAAACGCTTCACGTGTTGTGACGCTTCAGACCAAAAAAAATCGCTTTTCCAAACGCTTCATCGCTTCACGCTTTAAGCGCGCTTAAAGCTCGCTTTTTTAAACCAAAACTACAACAGCTGACCCTACATTATTAGTCTTTATAAATACTAATCTATGTGCTTGTAATTCCCTGAACACCTAATAATAATCAAAATATACCGCTAGTTGCAACCTGTGGACATAAGTCACAGTCACACCGGCCAAACCATGTAAATATAGTGTTCCGTTTTTTTGTGGTTTGCTATCCAAAAATACCTAGCACTCTTCTATTTCTCTCAATACTCCAACAGTTGACCCTAGAATTAGTCTTTATAAAAACTAATCTTTGTACTGTACTCGTAATTCCCTGATAACCTGAATAATAATATACCGCTAGTTGCAGCATGTAGAGGTAGGTGACAGTCACACCGACCGAAAGACGTATATCTCACGTTCCGTTTTCTACGTCTTGATTTCTGTTTTGTGCATATCATTGTTTGGTTGTGGTTTGCAATCCAAAGATACCTAACACTCTTCTATTTCACATTCTACTGCTTAACTCTAACAAATTGCTGTTAGCTTCCATGAATTACTCAATAAACAACGAAACAGGTTCACATTCAAATTATATTCAAACAAACTAAACTTCTTATCATTCGTGTAACATAGTATGCAATATTAACAATAAGAACCCTAAAAATAACTCAATTACTTTGTGTCGAACCGTTTATTCTTCAAATATAACATTAATTAGGGTTTTGTATAACTTGCAGTGAGTTGAAAGAGTTCGTGCGGACAAAGGCCGACTAAGAAGAGACGACAGACGTGACGATTGTAGTACCTCTGATTGACTTCTGTTACGTCTCCGTTACGATTGGCTCCCATTAGCACATCTACCTGCTTTCTTATTGCATCCATCTGGACGGAATCGTGAACCAGAGAAAATGTTAATCTGGCGACCTGTGTGTATATATAGATATTAGGTTAAGCTTTTTATGTGTTTGGGGTAAAATGAGGGGGTGGTGTCGCGCTGTAAAAAAAAGAGTCATACCAGATTCGAATCGGAGCCAGAGAGGAGAAAACGCAACAGATTTACCAATACACCAAAGCAACAATCATGTTAATCGTCGCCGCGGCTCCGCCGCTGACGGCGGATCGCCGCCGTCTCTGATTTCTCTTTCTCATCTCTCACGCTCTTCGTTTCTCTCTCTTCTCTCGTCTTGTGCAGTCGCCGCCATACGCCACCACCGAAATGGTGGTGGCCGGTCGTTCATCGAACAGAGATGGAGGAGTGGGTGAAACAGTTCAAGGAAAGAGGGTTTAGGGGGTTGTCGGCTTACGAACCCGAGAAGAGGAAGAGAAAAGGAAAAGGGGGTGTTGTGTGACGCTGTGTTCAGGGGAGAGAGTTGAAGGTGATGATACAGGTTAGTGACGTGGCCCAGGTTTACTATTCACAAGGTTTGTTTTTTAGTATAACTAGGTTTATTATGGTCGCCGCGTTGCGGCGTACTTCTTTTGTGATTTAGTCTGTGTTTATATGTATTTTGAAATCACTGCGAGAGCCTTGCGCATGGAACCACTGACAAAAATTAAAAAAATGTAAAAAAAAAACACTAAAAGAGAACCTGAAGAAAATCAACCAAAAAAATTATATGGTAATGATGTTCGTATGAAACTCATGGTCAGATATCAGCCAATGGTATTGGGTATCGGTACCGAATTTCCCGAAATATATTAAGTAACAATTCGGTACCGACTTTTGGCGTTCATGGTACCGGTTCGCCACCGGTTTTACTTTCATAAACCGGTACCGTAACCAGCATTTTTGGTACAAGTACCGATTCGGATTCGGTATCGGTTGGCACCGTGCTCATCCCTACCCCTGAAACTAAAATAAATAAATCATTAAAAGTTAAAGAAAACCAACAAAAAGTTGTGCGATAGCGTTATTGTTCGTACAATCGTACGGTACTCGTGATTAACGATGAAACAACGATACCATGTAGCATTAAAACACTATTCATTAACTTTGTTTATATAGGTAATATATAGGTAATAGGTAATAGTTAATATAATAGATATAAAAAAATGTAAAGAGTGGGACTTGAACCCATCCCCTTTGCAAACTAAAACACTACACAAACCATTTTACCAAACATACAAATAGATCATACGAAACCAAAAGTATATAAACAATAATATCAAAGGATGGAACTCACTATAAAGAAGTCAACAAAGACAACCAACCAATAAGGAAAAGTTACTATTTGTTACTATTCATCATGATGTGACAACTACCATTCATAAGCTTGATTTATTAATATATAGGATAATGATAATGATAATGCCAGCGCCCCTTATTCTTCACTTTGTATACTTTTGCAGGCTAAGTCATAGTAATGTCAACACACTAAGTGCTGAATGAATAAGAGGTCTGAATGGGTAAGAGGGTCTGAATGGGGGCTGTTTGGCAACATCTGAACCAATAAGTGCTGAATGAATAAGAGGTCTGAATGGGTAAGAGGGTCTGAATGGGTAAGTGCTGAACCAGTAAAGTGCTGTTTGGTTCCATATCTGAATGACAGTGTAAAATGACATTTTTACCCCTCCCCACAAAATAAACCTTTTATAGATTTTTTTTCTATAAAACCCAATCATCATCATCATTCATTCATCAGTATTCATCATCCCCCCACCCCCACCCCCACCCCCTTCCCCTTTCTCTCCATACCTGCAACACCGCCCCTTATTCTCTACACACACATAGGTGGTGTTTGGGATTCCTTATTTTGCCATGACTTATAACTTATTGACTTCTTAACAGTGAATAAGTTGAAGAAAAGTGTTTGGCAAATGAAGAAGGACTTTTAAAATAACTTCTGCTTTTCACTTGATAAAGGGCTTTTTGAGAAGTATCAAATTCTTACTTCTCAAAACCCAAAAGTCCTTTTTAGGGACAAATTCCCCATTAACCCTCCACAACAACCTTCATCTGCCGCCATCTTCATTCTGTCATTATTTCCATCTCTCTTCATCTACCAGCGACTACCAGAATCTCTGTTCATCAACACCAGAATCTCTGTTCATCAATTAAGGTTACCAGCTTCATCTGCCGCCTTCAATAACTTGCAGCAAAAAATAAAGGCTTCGTTAATGCTAGCACCATTAATCCTCCAACTACCGCCTTCAATTACCCCCATCTACCATGCCAGCTTCGATATCTACCATCTGCCCCTTATATATCTACCATCAAACCTTTACATCTCAACGAAGGTGAGCCTGGATTTCGGATCTATTATAACTCTTTGGCGGATGCAAACTGATTCTAATCGAAGGTTGGAATCTCTTACCTCTATGTTTCTTTGCATCGATGCAATAAAACAAATTCAGAAATTGATCATCTGTTAACTTTTTTTGTTGTCTTCTATGTAGCTGTTTATAGATAGAAGAAACGGCTGTACATAAAGAAACTCATTAATCTGCCGGATTTTTCCAAGGTATTTTCATATATAACTCTTGGATTCTGAAGTTTATATCGATTTCATTATCTTTTTGAGGTGTGTATAGCGTTGAGTGCTTTTGTTCGAACAAGCTGTAGTTTTTGTTGACCCTTCTATCACTAATATGAGTTGTATAAAATCTCATCTATTTAACTACTCTAGTTTGAAGCTTTGAGCTAATGTCAGTGACCACTATTCGTGTCAAGTGGGTTTCTTAGCTATATTTAAAAGTTTAAACCTTAATGCTCTTACAAAAATTCTGTAGTCAGTAATATTTGTTAAGTCAAGTCCATAGGTGATGTTATAGTCTGTCTGTTGGTAAGCCAGGTTTAAACTTAGTTATTGTAAGCGAATTATAATACGATTCGGGCTTTGGATTAACTGTTGTGACTATCTGTTGTTTTTTTTAAGCCAGGTGATGTTTTCAAAAAACTTAATTAGTATAATTGAATCCGGATTAGAGGTCTGTCTGTTGCTTTTTTAAACCTCCATAATATCCTTTCCTGTTCTTACTAAATTTTAAATATATCTGCCTTTTATCTGATGTTTATTGGCATTCAGTAAATGGATGAAAACCGCCAAAAATTCGTTGGTTGTGAAACATCATCTAACAAGAACAAAGCGAGATTATTGTGGGATGATTTTACGTTCAAGCTGTTTGTCGATGCATGCTTGCTTGAATTTAATAGAGGGAATAGACCTGGTACAAGCTTTAGTAAGCTTGGGTGGGCGAATATAACAAACACTATGTACGAGAAAACAGGCAAAACCTTTGAAAGAAAGCAATTAACAAACAAATGGGACAGCATGAAAAAAGAATGGAAGCTTTATGACCGCTTGATGAGGCTTGAAACTGGGATTGGTGGGACGAGAAGCTTCATCGATGCATCGCCCGAGTGGTGGGATGAGAAAATAAAGGTATGTTCTACTTTTACCATCTAATAAACTTATAATCGAAGACATAATGTTAAACGTATTTGTGTTTTGTTGTAGGTAGATCCCAACTATGCCAAATTTAGGGTTACAAATCGTACGGATGATGATGGTATGTTAATGGCAGCGATAAGAGATGCGATTGCTCAAGATGTAATGGAATCACGAAGAAGAACATAGTATGACATTAGTTTGTTATTCTTGTGCATTTTTTTCGTGTTTTTTAGCAATCTGAATGTAATATTATTATGTTCTAATTAAGAAATTTTAAACTATATGTAAAGAAATTTTATGTTATATGTTTCTTGAAGTTGTTTTTCAATATGCAAGAGAGAAAAAAAAAATTAAATAAGCTAAACCAAACACATTTTAAAGGATGCCTGTTTTGGTCATTTTACATGAATAAGTTAAACCAAACACCTTTTAAAAAAACTACTTATTGACTTATTGACTCATAAGCTAACCCAAACACTTTTTTAAAAAGTCCTTCTCAAAAAGTCATAAGTTAATAAGTCCTTCTCACAAAAAGTCCTTTTTAACTTAAACGAGCCGAGCCGAGCCCGAGCTCGACCAGGCTCGAGCTCGAGCTGGATTAACTTATGAGAGCTCGGGCTCGAGCTTGGCTCGGGCTCGGCTCGTTTATTATCTATTAATTAGTATATTAAATAAAAATAGTATAAATAATAGACGTTTTAAGCTCGCGAGCTCGATAAGTGAAGCTCGGGCTCGGGCTCGTTTACTAAATAAGCTTATTTTTAGGTTCGAGGTCGGCTTGTAAACAAGTTTAAATAAGCTCGGCTCGACTCGGCTCGTTTACACTAAGGCTCGAGCTCGGGCTCGATAAATAAACGAGCTTTGTTTTTAGGCTCAAGCTCAGCTCGGGCTCGATAAGGCTCGACTCGTTTCGAGCTTTTTCTCGAGCCGATCTCGAGTAGCTCGCGAGCCGCTCGGCTCGTTTGCACCCCTAGTTATAGCCAACCGTATGAGGAAAGTGATGGACGGTGTTATTTCGGAGTTTCAGTCTGCTTTCCTGTCGGGTAGGTTCATTTTGGACGGTCCGCTAATTGTTAACGAGCTGATCTCTTGGATTAAGAAGAGGAAATCTAAGGCTTTTTGCTTCAAGATTGATTTTAAAAAGGCGTATGATAACGTTAGATGGAGTTTCGTTACTAACTCCTTAACCCAAATGGGTTTTCCGAGTATTTGGTGCAAGTGGATTATGGGTATCCTTAAATCGGCTAGATCTTCTGTTCTGGTTAACGGGGCTCCCACATTCCAGTTTAAATGTGAGAAAGGTATGAGGCAAGGTGATCCTCTCTCTCCGTTCCTTTTTTTGATTGTTATGGAAGCTTTCACTTGTATGTTGAACAAGGCTAGGGAGGCGGGAGTCATTAATGGCATAGTTACTCCTAATAACGGTCCCATAATCACTCATCTCCTTTACGCGGATGATGCAATTGTGATGGGAGAGTGGTCTTTGAATGAGTTGGAGAATGTGCTTAGAATCCTCCGTTGATTTCACGTTTGCTCGGGTCTAAAGATTAATCTCGAGAAGTCCAATCTTTATGGTATAGGAGTTAGCTCGGTGGATTTGGAGGTTATGGCAAACCGGATCGGATGTAGGTCGGGAGCTATGCCTTTCAAATATTTGGGTCTTAATGTGGAAGCAAATATGAACCGGGTGTCTAATTGGCAGCCGGTCGTCGATATCTTCCAAAATCGGTTAGCCTCTTGGAAGTCTCACCTTCTCTCGATCAGCGGGAAAGTCGTGATTATTAAAGCCGTCTTGGAAAGTTTACCAACTTTCTACTTCTCGTTATACAAGGCCCCCAAGAAGGTAATCTCGTCTTTAGAAGCTATGATAAAAAGATTCCTTGGGGAGATCTAACGAAGAAAGGAAAATTCACTGGGTTGCATGGGATCGCGTTTCTTGCCACAAAAAAATTAGGGGTTTGAGTTTAAACAAGCTTGCGGATGTGAATGTCTCTTTGTTGACTAAGTGGGTTTGGTGATATAAGACTGAAAAAGAGAACCTTTGGAAGAAAGTTGTAGATGCTCTTCATCATTGTAGGACCGGGTGGGAGTGTATTCCGTACAAAAAAACTCTGACTGGAACATGGAGCAACATCGCGAAAGTTTCGGCTAATACAAAGGTGGATGGACGTCCAATCCGGTATCTTTTCAAAGGTATAGTCGGGAATGGCAAAGATATCTCTTTTTGGCTTGATACGTGGATCAGCAATGAACCTTTAAAGCTGCGTTTTCCAGAGCTTTTCAGCCTTGAAGTAGATAAAAAGTGTAAGGTTGCTGATCGGATTGTGAGGAACGAGAATGGAAGTGATTTTCTTTGGAGGTGGAGGTCTCATATCATCTCGGAGGAGCTCATTTTCAGCCTCCAGCAATTGTCTTCGGTTATTGACAGCGTGCAGATCAGCAATAGACCCGACAGTAGGGTTTGGCACGACAGTTCTTCGGGTGATTTCAGCGTGAAAGCTGTAAAGAAAAGCATTAAGGTGGTTCGGGAGGACGGGAACAGATTCGTGCTCGATTGGTGCCGGTGGATGCCAGCCAAAGTTAACATACATGTTTGGAGAGCTGAAATGGATAGATTACCGACAGGAGAAGCCCTTCTTAAAAGAAACATTCAGATTGAGGATAGCGTGTGCCCATTGTGCGGCGTTGAATCTGAGTCTTCCGAGCACTTGTTCATCGCTTGCAATACAGCCGCTATTGTTTGGCAAGGCAAATCTTCTTGGTGTAAAATACCGAACATCTTTGTGTTCTCATTATCGGACCTTCTTAACCTTTTTAAGAGTCTTAGAATGTCGGTTATGAAGATGGAAGCTGTCCAAGGCATAATCATGATCGCTTGTTGGAGTCTATGGCGTGCCAGGAACGATGCTCGGTTTTCGAACATGCCGGTTAAGATTGATGGCATTTTAAGTGAGATTAAGGCTTTAGGATTTCTTTGGTTCTCTAATAGATCTAGATATAAAGGGATTGAATGGAGGGGGGTATTCTTTTGTAAATATGTAATCCGTTTGTTTTTTTTTTGTCGGCCCGTCTTGGGTCGGCGGTTCTGTTAATGAAAGTTACGTTTAAAAAAAACAATACAAATTAAATTCTTATCTAATCGGAGATAAAACTAAGCTCGTCACGGTATATTCGGAAATTTACGAGACATTTAACTATACAGATGACGTCAATTTATATCAAGACTTGGATAAAAATAAAAATATTGTAACGATATACTAAAAAATTATAAATTATCATACTTTACAAAGTTGTAAGAGATAAATTATGTTCACAGTATTTTTGATAATAAAATAATAAAAATATCGATACCGTTCAACTTAAGTTTTAATTTTGAATTAATACGTCTTACTATTGCTAATTTGCCAGAAACAAAAACTCATAAAAAGTTGTGGTCAATATCAAAAACATTAAAAAATCCCCTTAAATGATTCTTGTAGGGTAAAAAGTTTGTCTATATAATAATAACTAGTATTAACCACCCCGCGTTGCGGCGGGGACGAACACCAATATCACACTACTATCAGCGACCACCAACAATGAAGTTGCAGCGTGTTAATACGAAGAAATTAAACCGAAACGTAAAACATATAAAAAAAGAACTAAGTCGATCTATTAACCCAAGCGTTACGATTAACCTGTCAAACGGAAAAAAATAGACGACGTAAAATCGTTTAACCACACACGCACGTTACGCCGTGTTAACTCATAAAATTATTTATAGTATTTAAATGAAATACAAATTTGTTTTTAGTGGATACAACCCACTAAGCATTATGTGACAAATCATAATGCATAGATATGTTGCAAATTATATACCCCCATGTTATGGTGGGCCAGTGGGTGCGTAAAACCGTGCTAAGTAGCTCCAATATTATATCACCGTGAATGACCATCAACACCAAAAAGGTTCGTGTAAAAAAAGAAATATAAAACGAAATATAAAATCGAACGAAAAGTAGAAGATGAAACAATGTTGAACCACACACTCAAAACGTAAAACATAAAAAACAATAGCTAAGTTGTTCTAGAACCGCGCGCTGCGACGGGGTGTTAAACAGGAAAACTACGCATAAAAACATTGAATCATACACGCACGTTGTAGCATGTTAACTCGCAAAATTAAATTTGATCAAAACGTAATACAAAAAATCTGATTGAGGTTAAAAGTGATTGGTTAAAATATAAAAATATAAATGTATGGGGTTAAGAGTAAAAAAATTAAAGATAAAAAAGAAAGAAAAAAAAAAGTGAGAACAACCCATCAAACATATGAGTACAACCCCTACATTCTCATCCAATCCATCAAATTATACATACATTCCACTAAAAAACAACTCCTATATCAATATATTTTCACTAAAAACAAATACTTTTTCTCTCCCCTTTTCAATTAAATAATATTATCATTACATTTTTCTCTCTCCTTCACTCACAACCACTTTCAATATATATTAAAAAAAATTATACTGGGTGAACAGTGTCCCCCCAAATATACAGATGAACAGTAACATTTTCTCTCTCCTCCACTCACAACCATTTTTATACCCTTTATAATATAAAAATTACCCCTCACATATTTTGATGGTTTGGATGAGAATGCTCTTATTACTACAAATGTTAATTTGTATGTGCTTAAAAGTGATTTATGGTTAAAGTAAAACAAATTAAAGATAAAAGAACAAAAATATGAGTACAACTCATCAAACTTATGGTACAATCCTTCATGCCAACATATGTTACAAATTGATATTATATAAATAAGCTAACCCAAACACCCCCATACACTGAATTTAGAGAGAGAATCGGAGAGAGATAGAGAGAACCAGAGATAGAGAGAGCCGGAGAGGAGGAGGAGGCCGGCCTGGTGGCGCGACACGGCGGCGCACGGAGGTCCGACAGCCGCACCCGGTGATGATGATGATCGATGAAGATGAAGATGTTGATGAGATGATGATGATCGATGAAGACGACGACGATGATGTTCGATGATGGGATCGATTAGGGTTTGATTTGGGGGTTTCGATTTGGGGGTTTCGGAGATGGTGGAGGTGCAGGTGGCGGAGATGGTGGAGGTGTTGGCGGAGATGGTGGAGGTGGTGGCGTCGGTGACGATGATGATGATGATGGAGATGGTGTCGGAGGTGGTGTCGGAGTTGATGATGATGATGGAGATGGTGTCGGAGGTGGTGGAGGTGGTGTCGGAGGTGGAGGTGGTGGCTGTGGAGAACTCGTGAAGAAGAAGGAGCAAAGGGCATACAAGTCCAATTTTCATTCAGAGATGAGAAGTAGCTGAACCATTCAGAGCTGAATGGTTCAGTTCAGAGGTGAAGTTTTTGTGAACCAAACAAGGATACCTCTGTCCGATTCGGAGATTTACCTCTGAATGAAGCCATTTAGAGGCAACCAAACAGGCCCTAACACTTTTCATAGTGGGTTGAGAATATAAGTAAAATGTCAACAGGGCATAATTATGTTTTCATAGTGTGTTACTCTTACATAATTATCGCATTAGTGACTCCATACTTATTCATATCTAAACAGCAGAAAGGACATGCTCAAATCCAATGGAGTTGGAAACAACTGAAACAGATGATGTAATGGTTGAAATTGCCGATAATCAACCGGTCAATAACAACAATATTACAGTGATCAGGGAGTGGGATGACTGCGTTAGAGGCAAGGAGAACATAGCCAAATATTACAAACGCCATCGACGCATCCAAAAAGTACCACCATTACTCTTAGAAGGCGAGAGAGGTCGTAGAAACCGCGAGTATTACGAGCCTGCAGTGGTTTCACTTGGCCCGTACCATTATAAACAAGCCCGCCTTGCTGCAGCCGAGGAGTACAAACTCATAACACTAGAAGAGTATGGTTTGAGCACCAGAAAAACCATTGAATCGTTATACAACAGGGTGTTTGAGGTGGTACATGATGCGAGAAAGTGTTATATCGATGGTTCTACTGATGGTTATAACGATGAGGAGTTCAGTCAAATGATGCTGCGTGATGGTTGCTTTGTTTTGTTCTTTATTGAATGCATATCTACTGGAAATAATAAGGTGTTGTTAAATAACGAGTATCTGGGCGCTTTAGGTTTTGCAAACGTGGTGCGTGATCTTTTCTTGTTGGAGAATCAGATCCCGTTTGTGGTACTCGAAGTTTTGTTAACGTTGAAGTTCCCTGACGATAAAGGGGAAGATATTCTAAACGGATTCTTTAACTACTTAAATTTCGGCGAGGTCGTCATTAGGGATGAAAGGGTGTTTGGAAACAAGATCAAACCCCTTCATCTACTCGAGCTTTACAGGTCGTATTTCATCTCGATTCCTGCTTCACTTGCTCTCGGTTCAACTAAAACGTCAGAGTGGTTCGACTAATATGTCAAGCAATATGTCGAGCATGGGGCGAAGACGGAGTAAAAAGAAGGATTCAGTTGAAGACTATAACTACATTAAACGAAATCGGTCGTTTGCTTCGGTGACGGAACTCAAAGCTAAAGGGATTTTCTTGAAATGTGCCCATGACGAGTCTAAGAATGAGGGCATTAAGTTCTACACTAAAGGCTTTTTAATGAAAACTAGCAAGATTTCAATAAGCGATGCGGCAGGAATTTGGCTGGTATCGACTTGGTTCAAACGGTATCAGTGTGTGGTACCGATACTTGGTTTAAAGTCATTATACGCGTAGAAGAATGTGTTTTACATTAAAAGTCATAAAAAACGAATATGTTGATACTTGATAACAATACTAGTACCAATGTCAATAAAAAAAATCATAAATACGAATACAATACCATGTCTGATAATAACAATACCGATACCGATGTTGGTATAGGTTCAATTTGTCACTATACTATTTTGAATACAACCTTTTTTTTTCAACAAAGTTCATACACACTGAGAAAAAAAAACTATCAAACACAATCGTGTATTCATATAAAAAGTATAATGGAATCAGTTATCGGATGAAAAATCAAATTTAATAAAAATGAAATGGGTTAAAATCATTTATTACTATAGTAAAATGGGTGAAAGTGCAACACAAAAGAATTAATATAGTAAAATAAAAACTTATGTTACTATTCATCATGGTTCTAAATTTATATATTCCGCGCACGATGTGTCGAGAATTCGGTTGGTATTAATTTAGTTTGTAACGGTATCACTATGGTGTGCATTCGGTTTAAAGAAAATGATATGCACAAATACACGTGTTGTACATTGGGAAATGGGAACTATAAAAATGAATACCGATACCGGTTTTGATAGTAACAATACCAGTATTGATGTCGATAAAAAAACATAAAAACAAATACTGATATCGGTTCTGATAATAAAAACATATGAGTACTGGTACCGTTGTTGGTATTAGTTCGGCTCGTCACTTTACAATCTTTAATAAAAGCCTTTTTTTCAACTAAGTTTCTACAAAAATGTTGATGAAAAAAATATTAAACTTAGTCACGTATTCAACTTTAAAAAAAGATAATGACCGTGAGTTTCGGAAGAAAATCAAATTAAATAAAAACTAGAAAAATAAATATAATAAAATGAAAATAAACGGTTTCTACTCTCTAGATTGAGCTATACAGGTGTAGACAAAAAGAATACTAGATTAGATTATTAGAACAAGGGCGGACCCAACCTTTGGCCAAGGTGGGCGGCTGCACTCTTTGAAAAAAAATTAGTAAATATTTTAGGCAAAAAAATCCGATCACACCCTTTGAAAATATGATTAAACCCTTTATCAACACCTCCAACAAATATTTTTTCATTAGAAACATAAGGTTGTCATATTACTTCATTTGAACCGTCAACCCACACGACTAACACAAAGTTGAAAATTGGGTCTTCCCACTAGTCTAGTTCCCCGGTTACAAATGAAACATTACCATAAATGAATAGTTTCAAAGTTGTTTTGTATAGTAACCGATAGTTGTTTTAAAGAATGGAATATCTCGCTTGTGACAGATTTATTCACACGTGAAGTTGGAAAACACTACAAAAATAATGCTCTTTAAACATAGTTAGGGGCTTTTTGGCAACATCTAAATGGTTAAGTGCTGAACAAGTAAGAGGTCTGAATCATTAAGTGCTGAATCAGTAAGAGGTCTGAACCATTAAGTGCTGAATCAGTAAGAGGTCTGAAATATTAAGAGCTTGTATAATACTTAACCGTTTAGAGACAAATGTCTAACCAATTCATATTAGAGGTCTTAATAATGTTTACCATTCAGAGGCAAATGTCTGAACCATTCAGACATCTGCTTGTAAAACAAACAGTCTGAACCATTAAATGCTGAACTAGTAAGAAGATCTAAACCATTAAAAGACTTATTAAGAGTTAAACAAAATGCTTCTTAATTTGATAAAAGAGAAAGAACAAAATAAGTAGCGTTTCTAGAACATAAAAGACTGATATTTAATTCATTGGATAATAAAATAACATTACTTTTGCATACACATTCCCGTTACATTCCACATATCATTTTTAACGAATAATATTACCCTCCAGTCCACCCACCCCACCCCACCCAGTGGGATAAAAAACAGTACTCAAAACCTATTTTCTGCGCTGCTTCGAAGAAATCAACAATCAAGTATTGAGAATTTTGAGTATAAATTTTGTTTCTTGAACGAGTGTGTACAATGAGCGACGTAACTGTTGCCTGAAAATCAGTAGCAGTAAACTTCTTCATCTTATGGTAGCTGTAGCCTGTAGCAGAAGAGCTCATATGCATCAGATCAGGAGTTTCCCTTCTTATGGTAATCAGATCTACAAATTAATTTTTGCTTTAGATATTTCCTCAATTTGTCTCGGTGTATCGGCTAAATGCTAAAAATAATATTATTAGGTGCTTAAGAGTATTCCATCCATTTTAAATGGGTTCCTATTTTACCCCTGATGAGTTAAATGAACACAGTTAGTTTAGACTTTAGAATTAATCTCATCCGTGCAATTTATTTAG
>JARYGA010043405.1:0-40541 GCA_030545235.1 Helianthus tuberosus
ACATCAGGGATTAGCTCTGCTTCCTGGGTAGTCAACTGGAAGGCTCTTGCGTTTTTCTTGGTAGCTGGTTTGACCAATTTAGGACAGTCTGGTCTAAAATGTCCAGCTTCTCCACAGTTGAAGCAAATTATGGATTTCTTTCTTCTGCAATCTTCTTCTTGATGCCCCGGAATTTTGCAGAAATTGCGATACCCTTTGCATCTTCCAAAATGCTTCCTTTTACAGTTACTGCAAAATGGAGCAGTGGAAGATTGCCCTGTTCCCTTTTTCTTGAAGTTACTACTATTACCCACACGAAATCCTTGGGTAATCTTTTGGGCCACTTCCTTTTTCCGGTTTTCTTCTCTTGTGCGTACCAGTCCGGCGGTCAAGGTGTTGGCTAATTCTACTGCATCGTCAATTGTGCGGGGTCTCGCAGCTTTAAATATCACGAATTTCTCTAATTAAACCCCAAATATAGCAAGAAATTAGTACCGGTTCTAGCGAAGCCAGGGTAGGTACGATTCTAGCATACTCGAAGAATGTCGAAGTATATCCTCGACAGTCTACATCCACCATCCGGTGGTTCAGAAACTTATTTGTCATTTGTTCCTTTTCATATTCGAGACAGAATTTTCTTTCTACTAGTCTCTTAAATTCTTCCCAATTCATGGCATAAGCCACATCGCTTCCCTTGGCTTGTAGTACCGTGTTCCACCATTCTAGTGACCCTTCTTTTAAAAGATGCGACGCGTACATGACCTTGTCTTCCTCGGCACATTTACTTATTTTAATTACTGCTTCGGTTTTCTCTAACCAACGCAGTGTGGCAGTTGCCCCTTCATTGCCTGCAAATTCGATTGGTTTACAGGCAAGAAATTCCTTGTAAGTGCAATCAGGCGTTACAGCTTTCATTCCTTCAAGAAATGGGGCTTGCATCACATTATTATTAATGTTGCCGCCTCCATTTACACTATTACTGAAATTGTCGCTGTGAGTACGTTTGCTGGGAGTAGTTGGTTTAGGTTCAACTTGATTTCGGGCAGCAGCAATGATTGCTGGAATAGCATTTGTTATTCCCTAGGAAACGATGTTTTCTATATCTTGCCTATTAAGAAATTGATCTTCATGGTTTTGTTCGGATTTATTAACTTCGTTAACTGGCTCATTGACGACGTGTTCCATCTGATAATTTTCAATATACAGATGTATAAAATATTGGCATAAAATAACATAATAAATAATTAGTCACAATAAACAATCACAGATAATCACGTTAACACGTATAACCAAAATTGTCGACTTTGCGACGTTGATATTTTTATATATTAGTATGCATCCATAAACACCAGTTATATTACAAAAGTTTTATTTTAAGTTATTTTACATGATTATATTTTTTTTGTTAATATTTATTATTATTTTATTATTATTAAACACATAATCACGCAACCACATACGATCCCCGTCAGCTGGCATTTCAGAAACGATGTTCCCTCTCGTCGAATTTCCATGATATCCTCTCCCCCACTTCCCGGATTCTGTTTCCTGCGTCCACCAACTCTTCGCCATAGTGGCGGAGTTCAGCCAAATTTTCAGTGCTCATAGGTGGGTTTGGTGCAGGCTCTGGGTCAAACTAGGGGAAAAAGGTGTTAGGGTTATTCAAAAGATTCTGAAATTGCCAATCACTTGTCCACCATTCTTCCAGCTCTCCGGGTAGAAGTTGGTGTTTGATAATGGGATATGGGATAGCAGGTTCTAAGTTAATTGGAAGCTGTGATTCGGCGGGGTAATTGAAGAGGTCTTCATTGGCAGGTCCAATAAGGTCACAATTTTCCAGTTTGCGATCAAGCTCCTCCCAGGGTGGCATTTCCTGGGCTTGCCCAGAACTTTCCCCAATCTCTTTTCCTTTGCCTTTATCATTTGGGTTCTCCGTCTTTTTAACCCTTTGTGCAGCCGACTTCTTCCTCCGTGCGCGTCTCCAACCTACGATTCTTATTCTCTTCTTTGACTTGGGTTTCTCCTGGGCTTGAGCTTGGAATTCCATAGGTTTCTCAGTGTCGGCCCAATAACCGGAAAAGCCCTTAGAAACTTCCATGTCAGTAGGATAGATAGTGAGATTCTGAAGAGCTTCAGACAACTCATTCATGCTGTTTAGAAGATATAGAGAAAACACAAAATTGCAAGTTAAATTTTCACAGAATCACAGAGTGGCAATTTGAGAAATTAAGTATTTCTAAATACTTAATTGGCTTAAATCAGTGGCTCTGATACCACCATTTTCTGTCACGGCCCCCGTCCCGATGTGACCCGGTCTAGGAGCTGCGGGAAAGAAACCCGTGGTATTTATTATTTGAGTTGACAGCGGAAGTTTAACAGGATCTTTTGAAACTAGAAAAATGCCCAATTATTTTATTTCATAAATTGGGACAACCCCATAATTTACAGTAAAGGGAATTTCACGAGGAAATCCCTTGTTTTACGAAATATGTTTATTTATTTTACTGAGCCACCACTTCAAGCTTGTTAGTGCTCCGTAGCACTTTTCCTTGATTCACAGTAAATCACCTGAAACATGTTTAAAAATATTTTATCAGCGGGAAAATACTGGCGAGTCATTCGGGTTAAACAAAACGACACATTAGTTATAAGTTACAGCATAAGAGCGATTACAATGGCTACTATCTTATTTTATCTGGCGTCGTGTCACACCCTGGTGACGATGGTCATACCACTATTTGGTCCTTTCACCCAAGTAGTGATGATTATCACTGTTAGGTTTGTTTACCTAACCGTGAGAAATTAGTAATGTGCACAATACCCCACTTGCCAGTGATTCAAGATAACCACGACTTAATCCCTGTAACTATAACTTTTGAAAATAATTTAAGTATTGTAAAACATTGTTGATAAAAAGAGAATGACTCACATTGCAAGTTTAGTTGGGCAGAGTTTAGCCTACTGATTTAGCCTTGTAACCTAATTTAGATAACAATGCACACGAAACTAGGTTGGTAACTTAATACAACCTTTACGATATGTGTCACACCCCCAAAATCCACCTGCGGAGTACCACCGCTTGGAGGCGTGACTGACCAGGATCCAGCCACCAATCATATTGAACAAGCATATAAGTAGTTTTAAAAATCCAACCAATACAATTGGTGTTCAAACAAAACATAGTTAAGTTGCAAGCGGAAGCATAAGTCTTAAATCAAAACATAAGTTTAATTGTTTCATAGTTTAATGTGGACACACAGTCGTCCATATCCCACAACGATCCTCCTCCATGCAAGCTCCAGCTTAAGAACCTAAGGACCTGCAAAGCATGTAGTAACGAGTCAACAACTAGTTGAGTGAGTTCACGGTTGGGTGTTCGTTTTAAGTTGTTTCGAAAACAGTTTCCTTTAGCTGGCATCCTGCCGTGGGGGTTACCCCATAGTTAAAAACGTGACTTGTTTATTCCCGGTTACTCTGGCAATCCAGCCGTGGGGGCTACCCCGTGTAGTTATCTGGCATTTCGGCCGTGGGGGCTACCCCATGTATACACTAGACTCGTTACCATATCGACTGCTGACTGTAGTCATGTTTAAGTGCCCTGAAACTGTCAATGTCTATCATCATTGACGTGCCCCAGATCCATTAGTTCACGCCCGTCCTCTGCGGCACGGTGTGAGGTTTGTCAGACCTAAATAGCGCTATCTAACTAATGACCCGCTCGCCATTGGCCCGGCGATTAAGTCGATATAAAAATGAGGGACTTCGTGATAGAGTTTTGGTCTAGTACGAGTTATCTGTCCGTGAGGACGAGGAATTACATTCCTGAACCTTTACTGTCCTACCCAAGGAGGACGAGGAACCCAGTTCCTTAACCCCAATTCCCGACCCCTGGGAATCCCATGCTTTGTAGAGGGTGTGAACTCACCTTGGTTTGCTCGGTAGTAGCACAGAAAGGTCAATCAAGTCGCAAGTAGTCAATTACGTCCTAACATAGATACCATTTATAATCAGATTCAAACCAAGCAGTGCACGTACAAGTAACGATCATATAGTTTTATCGTGGCAGTTTCAACAACGGTGCACAGCATATTCAATTAACAACAGCACACTTGGCTCATAAGTTCGGTCCAACTTCTTAAGCCCAAAACACGTATTAAACAGTTAACACAGAAGCCCATAAGCCCGGCCCATTATCGTAGGCCCATAATTAAGCAAACCCAATAGGCGTGGTTTCGAGTCGCAACCGGACTCGCAAGCGTGGTTGCGGGTTATGCTGTTCGTGTTGATCATGGATGGTTGCGAGTCGCAACCTATGTCGCAACCGTGGTTTCGGCTGATCATGCTAAGGTTTCGAGTCGCAACGGGACTCGCAACCTGTGTCGCAACTGGTGGTCTCGGCTTGTAAGGCTGTGATTGCGAGTCGCAACTAGGGGTTCCGACTCCCCAGCACCTGCTGATCCTTCACAGTTTGTACTATCCAATGAAAATCATGCAGAATTATGTACTATCCACTAAACATGTTTTGTTGTCTAATATTTACCCAAAATGGATCAAACAGTGCAGATTTCAAATATTCAGCACACTTTCATTGCATATTCAAGTTGTTCTTCACTTATTCATCATGTTCTTCATATATTCAAAACATATTCATAACACATTCAACCCTTGTTCAAGCACATCATGCATTATCCTAATTACAACATGAACAACTCTCAAAACACTTGAACTTAATACCACAATTCGGTCCTATATTAAGCCGATTACATGACATATGTAAACCGGTTTCATGAACATCAACAACTAGTAGTTTAAACTTCACTTAAACACAAGATATCATAACCCATCATGCAATATATCCGAAATCAAGGCATGTTAACCGATTTATCACAATCATGCATATAATATCATCACTTGACAACAAATAGCTATTTTCTATCAAGCAAACCTCTTAGCAAGCAAACATAATGTCATGACCATCAATCCAAACACCAAAACACAACATGAATCACTAACATTCAACAATAAACATCAAGAACACTAACCGGTTGATGGGTTTTGAGGATGTGTGTGCGCTTCCAACAATCCGAGAGTCCAAAAATCCGAGAGTGAGGGAGTGAAGGTGATGTTTGGTTTCAAGGGTTTTTAGAGAGGGAAAGAGTGAGAGTGTGGGTGTGTGTTGATCAAAAATGACAAGGTTAGCTAGTGTGATATATATATATTAGTTCAAGTGGTGCACCCTAAAGGGTTTCGGATGAGGGTTTACGGCCCAAATGGCCCAACCGGCCAAAGGCCCAAACCGGCCTAATGGCTACTGTTCACTCGAGACCACATGGTCTCGAGTCGGGTCCTTGTTGTCTCGGGTCGCATACATACAAGCATACACATAAGCATAATATATAATCACATAGAATGTTCGCTTATCTCATTAAACCAACATAGTTAACTAGTCACACGTTTAAGCATGTTACATCGAGATACAGATAAAAGGTTCTAAATTTCGAGTTGTCACATCATCCCCAAGTTGAAAGAAATTTCGTCCCGAAATTTGGTGGCACTCACTGAGGAAGCTAGTTAAGTCGTATGGTTTTCCCGGTTTTCCTGGGGTGTCACATCCTCCCCCCGTTGATCTGGAATTTCGTCCCGAAATTCCGTAGCTTCAGCCTCAGTAGTGGTTGTACCGTTTACGAACAGTTGGGGATACTTTTGTTTCATCTGATCTTCGCGCTCCCAGGTGAACTCTGGGCCGCGACGTGAGTTCCAACGAACTCGTACAAGGGGTATTCTAGTGCTCTTGAGGACCTTAACATCCCGGTCCGTGATCTCGACTGGTTCCTCGACGAATCGTAACTGTTCGTCGATCGTGAGTTCCTTCAAAGGAACTACGTGGGTCTCATCTGATGGACACTTCTTCAGATTCGACACGTGGAACACGTTGTGAACTGCACCGAGTTCCGCTGGTAAGTTTAGTCTGTAGGCCACCCTGCCTATTTTCTCAATGACCTCGAAAGGTCCAACGTATCGTGGGTTGAGTTTGCCGCGTTTGCCAAAACGAACCACACCCTTCCAGGGTGAGACTTTGAGTAGTACCCGCTCCCCAACCTGGAGCTCAAGTGGTTTCCTGCCCATGTCGGCGTAAACTTTCTGACGTTCGCGAGCGGCCGTCATGCGTTTTCGTATCTGAGCGATCTGCTCGGTTGTATCTACCACATATTCTGGACCAGTAATCTGACTATCTCCCACCTCTGCCCAGCAAAGGGGAGACCGGCATTTACGTCCGTACAATGCCTCAAACGGAGCAGCTCCAATGCTGGTGTGGTAGCTGTTATTGTACGAGAATTCCACAAGTGGCAGATGCTTTTCCCAGCGGTTGCCGAAGTCGATTACACATGCACGAAGCATGTCTTCTAAGGTTTGAATAGTGCGCTCGGACTGCCCGTCCGTCTGAGGATGGTACGCTGTGCTCATGTCTAATCGTGAGCCAAAGGATTTGTGCATTGCTTGCCACAGCTCTGAAGTAAAACGTGCATCTCGATCCGAGATGATGGAGGTGGGCACCCCGTGCCTCGAAACAACTTCCTTGAGGTAAATTTCTGCAAGAGTGGAGAACTTATCCGTTTCCTTAATGGCCAGGAAGTGTGCAGATTTTGTGAGTCGATCCACGATCACCCAAATAGTATCGTTCCCGCGCTGGGATCTAGGTAGGCCAGTAACAAAATCCATGGAAATTTGCTCCCATTTCCATTGAGGTATCTCTGGTTGTTGGAGCAGGCCTGATGGTTTCTGGTATTCCGACTTGACTCTCGCACAAGTCAAACACTTGCTGACGTAGGTCGCTATGTGGGCCTTCATGCTAGGCCACCAGTACGTAGTTTTGATGTCGTGGTACATTTTATCTGATCCAGGATGTACCGAGTAGCGAGACTTGTGTGCTTCATCCATCACAAGCTCTCGTAGGTTGCCATAGAGTGGGACCCAAACGCGTCCCGTTACGTAGTAAGCACCGTCTTCCTTCTGTTCTAAGCGTTGCCGCGATCCGCGTAGGGCTTCAGCCCTGACGTTTTCTGGTTTCAGTGCTTCTATCTGAGCAGCTCGTATCTGGGAGGGAAGACTAGAATGGATCGTGAGTTGTAAAGCTCGCACGCGCTTAGGCGCAGTGTCCTTCCGACTGAGGGCGTCAGCCACAACATTGGCTTTGCCCGGGTGATATCTGATTGCGCACTCGTAGTCATTCAGAAGTTCGACCCATCGTCGTTGTCGCATATTCAGTTCCTTCTGCTTGAAGATGTGCTCGAGGCTCCTGTGGTCAGTGTAGATCGCGCACTTGGTACCATACAGGTAATGCCGCCATAACTTAAGTGCAAAAACAACAGCTCCCAGCTCTAGGTCGTGCGTCGTGTAGTTCTTTTCATGAACCTTGAGTTGACGTGAGGCGTAGGCTATAACTTTATCTCGTTGCATCAACACGCAACCAAGACCTTGAATCGATGCGTCGCAGTAGACCACAAAGTCGTCCGTGCCTTCCGGCAAGGAAAGGATAGGTGCGCTACAAAGTCTATCCTTTAGGTGCTGAAATGCCAACTCCTGTGCGTTTCCCCAGCGATAAATAACGCCCTTCTGCGTTAGTGAGGTGAGGGGCTGTGCAATCTTAGAAAAATCCTTTATGAATCTCCGGTAGTATCCCGCCAAACCCAAGAATTGGCGTATTTCCTTTGGTGTACGAGGTGCTGGCCAGTTCTTTATCGAGTCTACCTTGGATGGATCAACGTGAATCCCATCCTTGTTCACCACGTGGCCTAGGAAATGGACTTCTCGAAGCCAGAAGTCGCATTTCGAGAACTTTGCATAAAGTTGTTCCGTTCGAAGGAGTTCCAGAATAAGTCGCAGATGCTGCTCATGTTCCTCCCGACTCTTGGAATAGATCAGGATGTCGTCGATGAAGACTATAACGAACTTGTCCAGGTAAGGCTTGCACACTCGGTTCATCAAGTCCATGAAAACCGCAGGTGCGTTTGTCATCCCAAAAGGCATGACCAAAAACTCATAGTGCCCGTATCGAGTTCTGAAAGCTGTTTTAGAGACGTCCTCTTCCCAGACTCTCAGCTGGTGATAACCCGACCTCAAGTCAATCTTCGAATAGTAGCTCGACCCTTGCAACTGGTCGAATAAGTCGTCGATACGCGGTAGAGGATAACGATTCTTCACCGTCACCTTGTTGAGTTCCCGGTAATCGATGCACATTCTGAAAGTACCGTCTTTCTTCTTCACAAATAACACTGGAGCTCCCCAGGGCGATGAGCTAGGACGAATAAAACCCTTATCCAGGAGCTCTTGCAGTTGCGTGGAGAGTTCCTTCAACTCTGATGGAGCTAAACGATAAGGTGCACGAGCTATAGGCGCAGCTCCAGGAGCTAGTTCGATCTGAAACTCGACTTGGCGATGAGGCGGAAGACCAGGTAGTTCCTCAGGAAATACCTCTGGATAATCGCGTACAACTGGGAAATCTTCTATCTTCTTCTCTTTCTCCGTGGTGTCAGTAATAAGAGCCAAAATAGCAGTGTGGCCCTTTCGCAAGTACTTTTGGGCCTTAAGGAGAGAAATGACGTTCTCAACAGCACTCCTCTTGTCGCCATGAATTATGAGAGGTTCACCATCGGGACCTGGAATACGGACAACCTTCTTGTTGCAAAGAATCTCTGCTCGGTGTTGGGATAACCAATCCATCCCAATGACAACGTCGAAACTACCCAAGACAATAGGAATGAGGTCGATAGAGAAGGTTTGGTCAGCGAGAATAAGTTTACAACCTTTGACTACGTGTGTGGCCTCTAAACTCTTACCATTTGCTAGCTCTACGGTGTGCTTGTTGTTCAAAGGTGTTGGAATACGCTTAAGCATTCGACTAACTTCTAGTGACACGTAGCTAGTATCGGCACCCGAATCAAATAAAACTGAAACATAAAAGTCGTCGAGAAGGAACTTACCCGCCACAACATTGGGGTCGTTCCTTGCTTCACCTTGGCCGATCACAAACATCCGCCCCCTGGCGCCATTGTTGTTGTTGTTCCCATTGTTACCATTCCCCTGATTGTTGTTATTGTTGTTGTTGTTCTGGTTCCTGTTCAGTTGGGGACAGTCTCTCTTGAAGTGGCCCTCAGCTCCACACTGAAAGCACCCTTTGTTATCACCCTGTTGCTGTTGCTGGCGCTGGTTCTGTTGAGTTTGCTGACGATGCTGATTGGCGGGGTATAAGCTCCTGCAATCCTTTGCAGCGTGACCAGGCTTGTTGCACCGATGACAGTTGCCCCTGGTGCATGGCCCGCTGTGGTGCAGACTGCAGCGATTGCATTTGGGATGATTTCCTTTGTATCCACCACCAGACGATTGTTGATTAGGGCTTTTGTAGTCCTCAGTCTTTCTCTGCTGAGACTGGGACTGAACTGAAGTCGAACCCTTACTCGAAGTTCCATCCCATTTCCGTTTGTTGTCACTAGAGGTACCAGTAGTAGTTGCAGCGCCAATGCGTTTTGGTAACTTGTTCTGCTCCACCGCTTGATCCGTGAGACGGTGAGCCAACTGTACAGTTTGCTGGTAGGTAGCGAGGTTCGCTGAAGTCACATGACTTTGGATCTCTGGCACTAAGCCCTGAAGAAACAGTTCGATGCGTTTGATGGGAGGATCCACCATAGTAGGGCACAGAATTGCCAGTTCGTTCGACCTTTTCACATAAGCCTCAATCTCCGACCCCGTCATCTTGAGGTTGAAGAACTCCACCTCGAGTTTGTGAATCTCATCACGGCTGCAGTATTCTTCCTTGATCATTTCCTTAAAAGTTTCCCATGGGGTGGCGTTGGCAGCAACCAACCCTAGCATCTGAACTTGAGCGTTCCACCATGTGAGGGCCAAACCCTCGAGAGTACCCGTAGCATACTTCACCCTGTGCGCCTCAGGGCATTCGCACATTTCGAAGACAGATTCTAGTTTCTCAAACCAGTGTAGGAGTCCTACTGCTCCTTCAGTGCCGCTAAAAGTAGTTGGCCGGCAGTCCATGAAAGTCTTAAAAGTGCACACGGGTGGCTGAACGTGCTGACCTATCGTAGGCGAAAGAAAAGACAGAGTTTAACACAAGGGTTGGTTCACGAGAGTAGGATCCTAAAGGTCCTAGATTGAGTTCGGACTGCAGGATATACCTCCTGCGTGTGCAGCTGCAAGTGCTGCGGCAACTCGTTCGTTGATCAAAGCCGTCAACTGGGCTTGTGTCATGTTAACGCGTCCAGACATGATCTTCACATCAAGAAGAACGTAAGTGAGAGGGGTTCGCAAAAGTACGATGTCAGAAGCGAGTAAGTGCACACGTGTTCAAGCAACAATAGTCATACTAACCAAGCATACCATGAGCAATGTACTATGTATCTAACAAGTAGGTAATATACAGACCATATCACCTAGAATGTCGAGCCTTGCATGTGGAGTGAAGCATCGTTGTGGACCGTTGAGCACTGTACAGGTTATAGTCTGATTTTAATAAAAAAACGTTTTCTCCTTTATTAAAACCAAGTTCTCTATAACCAATGGCTCTGATACCAATCTGTCACACCCCCAAAATCCACCTGCGGAGTACCACCGCTTGGAGGCGTGACTGACCAGGATCCAGCCACCAATCATATTGAACAAGCATATAAGTAGTTTTAAAAATCCAACCAATACAATTGGTGTTCAAACAAAACATAGTTAAGTTGCAAGCGGAAGCATAAGTCTTAAATCAAAACATAAGTTTAATTGTTTCATAGTTTAATGTGGACACACAGTCGTCCATATCCCACAACGATCCTCCTCCATGCAAGCTCCAGCTTAAGAACCTAAGGACCTGCAAAGCATGTAGTAACGAGTCAACAACTAGTTGAGTGAGTTCACGGTTGGGTGTTCGTTTTAAGTTGTTTCGAAAACAGTTTCCTTTAGCTGGCATCCTGCCGTGGGGGTTACCCCATAGTTAAAAACGTGACTTGTTTATTCCCGGTTACTCTGGCAATCCAGCCGTGGGGGCTACCCCGTGTAGTTATCTGGCATTTCGGCCGTGGGGGCTACCCCATGTATACACTAGACTCGTTACCATATCGACTGCTGACTGTAGTCATGTTTAAGTGCCCTGAAACTGTCAATGTCTATCATCATTGACGTGCCCCAGATCCATTAGTTCACGCCCGTCCTCTGCGGCACGGTGTGAGGTTTGTCAGACCTAAATAGCGCTATCTAACTAATGACCCGCTCGCCATTGGCCCGGCGATTAAGTCGATATAAAAATGAGGGACTTCGTGATAGAGTTTTGGTCTAGTACGAGTTATCTGTCCGTGAGGACGAGGAATTACATTCCTGAACCTTTACTGTCCTACCCAAGGAGGACGAGGAACCCAGTTCCTTAACCCCAATTCCCGACCCCTGGGAATCCCATGCTTTGTAGAGGGTGTGAACTCACCTTGGTTTGCTCGGTAGTAGCACAGAAAGGTCAATCAAGTCGCAAGTAGTCAATTACGTCCTAACATAGATACCATTTATAATCAGATTCAAACCAAGCAGTGCACGTACAAGTAACGATCATATAGTTTTATCGTGGCAGTTTCAACAACGGTGCACAGCATATTCAATTAACAACAGCACACTTGGCTCATAAGTTCGGTCCAACTTCTTAAGCCCAAAACACGTATTAAACAGTTAACACAGAAGCCCATAAGCCCGGCCCATTATCGTAGGCCCATAATTAAGCAAACCCAATAGGCGTGGTTTCGAGTCGCAACCGGACTCGCAAGCGTGGTTGCGGGTTATGCTGTTCGTGTTGATCATGGATGGTTGCGAGTCGCAACCTATGTCGCAACCGTGGTTTCGGCTGATCATGCTAAGGTTTCGAGTCGCAACGGGACTCGCAACCTGTGTCGCAACTGGTGGTCTCGGCTTGTAAGGCTGTGATTGCGAGTCGCAACCAGGGGTTCCGACTCCCCAGCACCTGCTGATCCTTCACAGTTTGTACTATCCAATGAAAATCATGCAGAATTATGTACTATCCACTAAACATGTTTTGTTGTCTAATATTTACCCAAAATGGATCAAACAGTGCAGATTTCAAATATTCAGCACACTTTCATTGCATATTCAAGTTGTTCTTCACTTATTCATCATGTTCTTCATATATTCAAAACATATTCATAACACATTCAACCCTTGTTCAAGCACATCATGCATTATCCTAATTACAACATGAACAACTCTCAAAACACTTGAACTTAATACCACAATTCGGTCCTATATTAAGCCGATTACATGACATATGTAAACCGGTTTCATGAACATCAACAACTAGTAGTTTAAACTTCACTTAAACACAAGATATCATAACCCATCATGCAATATATCCGAAATCAAGGCATGTTAACCGATTTATCACAATCATGCATATAATATCATCACTTGACAACAAATAGCTATTTTCTATCAAGCAAACCTCTTAGCAAGCAAACATAATGTCATGACCATCAATCCAAACACCAAAACACAACATGAATCACTAACATTCAACAATAAACATCAAGAACACTAACCGGTTGATGGGTTTTGAGGATGTGTGTGCGCTTCCAACAATCCGAGAGTCCAAAAATCCGAGAGTGAGGGAGTGAAGGTGATGTTTGGTTTCAAGGGTTTTTAGAGAGGGAAAGAGTGAGAGTGTGGGTGTGTGTTGATCAAAAATGACAAGGTTAGCTAGTGTGATATATATATATTAGTTCAAGTGGTGCACCCTAAAGGGTTTCGGATGAGGGTTTACGGCCCAAATGGCCCAACCGGCCAAAGGCCCAAACCGGCCTAATGGCTACTGTTCACTCGAGACCACATGGTCTCGAGTCGGGTCCTTGTTGTCTCGGGTCGCATACATACAAGCATACACATAAGCATAATATATAATCACATAGAATGTTCGCTTATCTCATTAAACCAACATAGTTAACTAGTCACACGTTTAAGCATGTTACATCGAGATACAGATAAAAGGTTCTAAATTTCGAGTTGTCACAATATGCTCACGAAATCAAAACCCTCACGACGAATAACAAAGTATAGCCCAAATACGGGCAGCACTTAAACATCCATCGGATCGGTTTCAATCGATCGGACATTATATCGTAGCAGTGATCGAGTTATTACCCTTGATCGTAGCAGCGTTTTGACACTGTAAAACTCGTTTTTAGCAGAATAGGGACGTTTTGAGAGTGAGATTTCGAGCACAGAAGCAAGTCCCATGCACAGGCTACTTATAGCAACTTTTTAAGTTTTACGCGGCCCGCGTAAGCCTTAACATGGCTTTTACGCGGCCCGCGAGAGCCCCTAGTCTACGTGTAGGGCTAGTGTGTCATCAGTAGGTCCACCACGTGTGCGACACGTGGACTGGAACGCTTATCCGGTCAACTTTAAGTTGACGCGGCCTGCGTAAGCGTAAGCCTAAGCTTATGTTTTACGCGGCCCGTGTGAAACCAAATTTTCTTGTTTTCTTGGTTTTTCATGAGGATTAGGGTTTCAAGGGTCCGGATTTTCACTTACGGGTCGTTTATGGTCATTTTTGTAGGTCCTTACACCAGGAGAGTCCATAGGCTGCATCATTCCCACGCCTGTTTCGCTCCGCAGTCCACTAGTCTAGAGCCCTGGACTGAAAAACTCTAGTTGCGTTAACAGTGCGGAGGTTGTCTGGGCATCCGCTTTGACGAAGAATGACTTCAATCGAGTCAAACCACTGAAACATGGTGCTGGGCCCGTCTTCACCAGCGAAGTCCTTTGGGCCACAGGCCTTGAATTGCTTAAAGCTGAACGGCGCTTTCGGAGAGTCGCTCTTGGATTCAACAGATGAGCTGCTCTTCACCTCGTTGATCTCGCTGACAATCTGAGGTATGACTTTGGCCATTTCTTTGGCGACTAGAGAACCGATGTGCTTATCAGCATGGTTGCGGCGAGTAGCGTGGGTGGTGTGAGATCCAAATGACAACATTGTCTGCAGCAGACATCGTCATAGGATTCAGACGAGATACAATCGAATCTCTCCACACCAACATACTTATTACTATTAGATAAAGCATCAAGAACACGTCTAACACATAGGCACATAATCCACAAAGGCACATAAGCACGTAAGCACATAACCACGTAAGCACATATTCAACTATATTTTGCACGTATTCACCTACATATTTTGCACGTATTCACCTATCCTTCAAGTGCGCAATTTGCGTTCAAGAGTAGCGAGTGCGAGTAGTGTAGCGAGTAACATAGCATGCGAGTGTTTATAGATTGTCTGCGATTTGTTAGCGTTTTGAGCTAAAAGTGCAGTGCGAATTGTGTGCGTTTAACAGAGCGGTGAGCGAAAAGCGAATAATTCTCCGAAATCGAAACATATAAACACATAAACACATAAAAGCGATAAAGCATAAAATCAGCGATTGTGGGTTTAGAATCGAAATAGATTGCCTTGGGTGTGAGACATCGACTGCCCAAAGTGATTCGACTATTCACTACGACTTCGAGTACACGCTTTGGCCAAATAGACTGTGCTCCCTCACCGATATACGGTGAACGACACTCATTGTCACACCCCGACCATGTAAAACAACAAACCGTGGCGGAAACGTCGGGGAGTGTTGTAACAGAATTATTGTTTCACAACCATGGATACAAAAGAGTCTCGTTTTATTTATTCATTAAGTAATTTACATTGTTTTAACATGAAACAAGCAAGTTATATATCGACTATCATTGTCACTAAGGCCTCATCCAGATCCTATATGACTTATGCATCCTAGCAATCAACATTAAGCAACATCACCTTAAACATATGTAAAAACAAAGTCATCAAAGAAATGCTAGCGAGCACATAGTTTTTGTGTGAGTGTCAGATTCATGGCTCGTTTACATGTTGAAATATCTCGTACAACTTCGTTAATTGATATTAGAAACCTTGTTTTGTAAAATGTTTGTATTGTAAAATGAATAACCAAGTCAAACAGATTTGGTTATAATTTATATACCTCAATGCCATGAATCTTAACCCAAAACATTTGTTTATGTAAACCAAATCATAAATCGTTCTCGTAATAAAACTCGTATGGTTTATATAGTTTCGTATACATCGTTGTGTGACATCGTTTAACTCATTCTCGTTATAGATCATCATTCATTTGTTTAAATCGTTCATAATCATTCAATCAATCAAATTGTTCTCGTTTAAATCATTCTCGTTTTAATTGTGAAAACTATTTTTGGTCGTCTCGCGAATAACATTCAAACCTTCGTAACTCGTCCATCGTTCAACTCGTATTAACAAACCACCAAAGGGTAAGTTAACAATCACAGATTCAGTCGTTACCCACCTAACCCACACATAACCATGGGTGCAGTCTGATGACGGGATTTGTCAGATCCTATGGTACCATAACCTAATACTGGTCGGTTCGGCCAAAATTAATGAATGTCATTCGTTATGTAACTACAACCAACAAGTTCGTTCACATTGTCGAAATCGTTATTAATTTTAGTATAAACCATCGTAATCATTTTTGAAACCATCGTTAAAATATCGAAATCGTTTTGATACATATGAATCACCCCAAAACAATCGAAAACAGTAAAAGAGGGGATCTATGTACTCACCTTTGGGTGCGTTTTTATTTGTTAACACAATCCCTCAAATTTTTTATTCGTCCTAAATTAAATAAGAATGATTTAATAATCAAAAACCCACAAAATACATAAGTTTCTCCGATACTTAGAATTTTCACATAACTTTGAGAATTCTCGAAAAGTTATTATTTTTGATTATATTGGTGTATTTGTATATATATGAGTTAGCGTAATACACATAATCTTGTCAACACTAACACATCATCATACACATATTGTAAAACACATAGCACATTGTAACACATAAAATTTACCCATGAACAACCCATTTTAGTTATGTCGAAAAACACTTATTTTTGCGATTCGGTAACATTTTTGGGCGTCGGAAGTCACGTATGACTAACCAAACACCTAGTAAACTTAATATAAGTTAAAATACTTATTTTTATATCAAAAATATCAGTTTGGTTACTGATCTAAAACAGTTTAATAAAAATCCTCCGAAGAGCCGATTTTTAACCGTTTTACCGCATAGTTTTGCATCAAATGTTACCCTAACCATCCCAAATCGAAACGACTTGATATTTTGACATAACCCATGTTATTTACTGAATAAAATAGTGGTTATACTCATGATAGCGCAGGTCTTACATAAAGCACATAAATCATGCAAATTTCTCATATTTTACCACTTTTTAAGCTATATGTACAACATGCAAAGCTATCAAACCTATGTCAAAGTTTCATGCCATTATAATATACCAAATAACGTTATTTTTAGTGTTTATAACCTGTTCTAAAATATTTTTGTCATACAATCACTTTTTATCATTTCTTGAGCTTTAAATCAACATGTATCCTCATGTACAAGTGTCTAAAGCATACTATCATATCACCAACATTTCATATGAGTTTAGATGCATCAAATATGCAACTTATTCATGTTTATTTGCTGATGTATTTGAACATTTATCATATCATGCTTAGATTATTAAACACTTGCATTTTAACTATTATTGAAGAACAAGCAACAACCTAAACATGTACTTATCAAGAAACCAAACTTCAAAACTCATACACCCATACATATATGTACGGTTATATATACATATATATCACCACCATTTTTATTTGTATCAAGACCCATTTCATTTTAGATTTCAAGTTTGTGAAAATTCCAAGATTCAAGAGAAACTTCAAATCATCAAGAACAACCAAGAATCAAAAGTATGATTTAAACATAAATGTTATACCTTCAAGATTTCAAGTAAGTTGTTGGATGAGGTTTTGATGATATGGAGCTTGATATCACTTGAAAGCACCTTGGAAACACCTTTGGATCTTCACACCAACTTGAATTTAGCTTGAAATGGTGTTGGATCTTGAGGAACAAAGTTGCAAAAGATGAAGATGGTGATGAAGGTGGTGTGGACGGTTGGGAGGGAGAGAGAAGGAGGAAGATTGCTTTTGATTTTGTGATCTTATGAAAGATTATTTAGAAGATATAGAAGATATGGAATGAAGCATGCACTAACACTTGTCCACCTAAGGATCAAATATGATATTTAGAGATCTTGCAAATGTTTTTGGTGGGGCCACATAATGGTGACCGTAAATTGAGAAGGGGGGGGGGTTAAGTGTAATTTTGGTTGGTAAATTAGATAAAAAACAGGTGTTTACTGGATACCGGGTATTTTATCTAGCGTTTAAATCCCGGTTTATGGCGTTCTAAATTATTTTTATTATTCTATAAAAATAAACTCACCAAAATATTACTGAAATAAATTTCAGTTGCCGAGACTGGCTGCGTTGTCTGTGTTTTGCAGTATAAGCACTATGTTGCACAGAAACACGCGGTACGCGCTTAAACTTGAAAATAACATTTTTAAGCGTTTTAATTTATTTTTCAACGCGGACCTGATTAAAAATAACATTTTAATCATAACAGAATATTTTTGGGATTTAAATATTATCCGGGCGGTCACCAACGTTCGTTTCGCAGTGTTGTCGTAAATAGTTCTAAAGTTCAAATAAACATGTTTTTGCCATATCGAATCCTTCGAAACTTATTTCTAAGTTATGTAAAGGCATTTAAGGTATGTTTGGCTTATGTCACGGTTCCGGAGTGTTTGTCGCATTAAATTGACTGCGCTTACGCACCAGTTTGCGTATAACTTTCCAGAAAGCGATTTAAAGATTGAAATCGGAATCGAATCGAATCGTAAAATCATCAAACACAAATACACACATAATAACACACAAACACATTGTTTTATTGATAATTAACATTGTTTTATATTGTACATCGATTAGAGAGCACAGTTGTCACAGTCTCCCCTACTTTAGGAAATTTCGTCCCGAAATTTTAACTAGAGGAAACTTGTGAAAACAATTGCGGATATTTCGCCTTCATTTGGTCCTCACGTTCCCAAGTAAACTCAGGGCCACGTTTGGATTCCCAGCGAACTTTGACCAATCGAATCCGTTTGTTCTTCAACTGTTTGAATGTACGGTCCACTATCTCCACAGGTTTCTCGACAAAGTGCATCGTTTCATTAACTTGGATTTCGTCGAGTGGAATGTGAAGATTAGCGTCAGCTAAACACTTTCGCAAATTGGACACGTGAAAAGTCGGATGAATATTTCCAAGCTCTGGAGGTAGCTCTAGTCGATAGGCAACCTTTCCAATTCTTTCAACAATCTTAAATGGTCCAACATATCGCGGTGCAAGTTTTCCTTTCTTTCCAAATCTCACCACTCCCTTCCAAGGTGACACCTTGAGTAGGACACGGTCTCCGACTTGAAATTCTAAGGGCTTGCGTCGCATATCTGCATAACTCTTTTGACGGCTTCGAGCTGTCACAAGATTATCGCGGATTTTCTTGATTTTGTCTGTTGTTTCCAGAATGAGCTCAGGTCCAGTAAGCTGAGCTTCACCGATCTCATTCCAACAGATAGGTGAATGACATTTTCGACAGTAGAGAGCTTCGAATGGTGCCATATTAATACTAGCATGATAACTGTTGTTGTAAGAGAACTCGATCAGTGGAAGATGAGAATCCCAATTACCACCAAAGTCTCTAACGCATGTGTTGGTGCATATATCCATACGATAAGGGGACCTACAGCATGCCCTAAGCATATCCTTCAAAGTTTGAATCGTCCTCTCAGATTGACCATCTGTTTGGGGATGATAAGCACTGCTTAGATTTAGTTGGGTTCCCAAAGCAGATTGCATGGTCTTCCAAAAATGAGATGAAAACCGAGAATCACGATCGGAAATGATATCCAAAGGAACACCATGCCGTGATACAATCTCATCAACATAAATCTTTGCAAGTTTATCAGCAGATAGATCCTCGCGAATCGGTATAAAATGAGCTGATTTCGTTAATCGATCGACAACAATCCAAATAGCATCGTGACCTTTAGATGTACGCGGTAACTTAGTGATGAGATCCATTGCAATGTTCTCCCACTTCCAAACCGGTATCTCTGGTTGTATAAGCAAACCAGAAGGTCGTTGATGTTCAGCCTTGACTTTGAGACAAGTTAGGCATTTCGATACATACAAGGCAACATCCTTCTTCATACCAGGCCACCAGAACTGAGTACGAAGATCCTTGTACATTTTATCAGCACCAGGATGGATAGAATATCGAGACTTGTGAGATTCGTCCATTACCAAGGTGCGAAGATCATCTTGTTTCGGAATCCACAAACGATCCTTGAAATATAGCAACCCATCGTCCTTCGTTTCGAGTTTAAGTTCGAGTTGAAGCGGTAGCTCATATTTCAATAAGTCTTTGATCACACAAGATCATTGAGCTTGAAGGACAAGAGATTGAATATCAGATAGAGTTCGAACAGAATGAAGCTTGACTCATTCCTTTCGACTAAGCGCATCGGCTACGACATTCGCCTTACCAGGATGGTAGCGGATATCGCAATCATAATCGTTTAAGAGTTCAACCCAACGTCGTTGCCTCATGTTCAACTCCTTCTAATTGAGAATATGCTGGAGACTTTTGTGGTCTGTGAAAACCACACACTTCGTTCCGTAGAGGTAGTGTCTCCAGATTTTAAGTGCGAAAACCACAGCTCCTAATTCAAGATCATGAGTCGTATAGTTCTTCTCGTGAATTTTCAGCTGTCTAGACGCATAAGCTATGAATTTACCTCGTTGCATAAGAACGCAACCAAGTCCTAGATTCGACGCGTTACAATAAACAACAAAATCATCGTTTCCCTCAGGTAGAGATAAAACAGGAGCATCACAGAGCTTCCGTTTTAGCGTTTGGAACGCTTCTTCTTGCTTAGGTCCCCACTCAAAAGGCTTATTTTTCTGAGTCAAAGCAGTGAGTGGAACCGCGATCTTTGAGAAATTAGAAATAAATCGACGATAATAACCAGCAAGACCAAGAAATGATCGAATCTCTGTAGGTGTCGTCGGTGTATTCCAATCCTTAATAGCAGCTATCTTGGATGGATCTACATGAATACCTTGCTCGTTGACTATATGACCCAAAAACTGAACTTCTCTAAGCCAAAATTCACACTTGGAGAATTTAGCAAAAAGTTGTTCCTTCTTCAGAAGTTCCAAGGTCAAACGAAGGTGTTGCTCGTGGTCGGCTCGAGACTTTGAATAAATGAGAATATCGTCGATGAACACAACGATGAACTTATCTAAATAAGGTTTACAAACCCTGTTCATTAAGTCCATGAAGATAGCTGGGGCATTCGTCAAACCAAAAGGCATGACAGTGAACTCGTAATGCCCATATCTTGTACGGAAAGCAGTTTTGGGAATATCTTCTTCGAGTACACGAAGTTGATGATACCCAGATCGCAGATCGATCTTGGAAAAGCATGAAGCACCTTGCAGCTGGTCGAAGAGATCATCAATTCTAGGTAGGGGATATCGATTCTTGATGGTAAGCTTATTAAGCTCGCGGTAATCGATACACATTCGAAAAGATCCATCTTTCTTTTTCACAAAGAGGACAGGAGCTCCCCAAGGCAAAAAGCTAGGACGGATGAATCCTTTATTAGACAACTCTTGAAGCTATTTCGATAACTCTTGCATCTCTAACAGTGCAAGACGATAAGGTGCTTTCGCAATCGGGTTGGCATTGGGTACAAGGTCAATATGAAACTCGACTTGACGAACTGGAGGCAAACCAGGCAGTTCATCGGGAAACACCTCCGTATAATCCCGAACAATTGGAATATCCTGAATACTCTTACTCTTGCCTTTCTCCTCGGTGACATGTGCCAGGAAAGCAACATATCCTTTTCGTAAATAACTTTGGGCCTTTGTACACGACATAAGCTTCAAACCGCCAGATGGCTTCTCGCCACGAACTTCCAGAACATCGCCAGATGAAAGAGGAACACGAACAATCTTATCGAAACAAACCACCTCAGCATGATGCTTGGTTAACCAATCCATCCCCACGATAATATCGAAACTCCCAAGTTGCATCGGCGTGAGGTCAATGGGAAAAAGATGGCTATCAAGGTTTAACTGATAATCACGAATAACAGAATCGAGAACAAGAGGTTTACTAGTAGCAACTTCGACAGATAAGGGTTTCCTCAGTTTAGTTCTAGGCATCGCGAGCAAAGGTTCAAAAGATAATGAAACAAAACTTCTATCGGCACCAGAATAAAAAAGAATAGATGCAGGTCGATTGTTAACAAGAAACGTACCATTAACCACCTCGTTGTCAGCCCTCGCTTCGTTAGCATTCAGATTGTACGCTTGCCCACGAGCGGGATTCACATTTGCGTTGACATTCGCATTCGGGTTCGCATTAGCATTCGCGTTTGCATTCACCAGCCTCGGACAGTTGTTGCGGAAGTGAGCAAACTCTCCACAATTGAAACATGTACCCAGTGGGAATCTAGCAGCATTCCCCTGAACTGGAGCTTGATTCTGAACAATCTGATGACCAGATGCCCAAGCTTACCACACGTTGTGCATTGCCTACAAGCTTGTTGTGCAACATGATGACCGTTGCAGCGAGCACAATGAGGTGAGGTACCAGCTTACGCTTTCTTCGCAGGCGGTTGAGCTGGTGGGTTCTGAGAGTTCTGAGCAGTAACTGCAAAGTTCTGAGCACCCTTTCGCTTTCTCGACTTCTTCGACGACTCACCTTTCTTACCTTTACCCTTTTCCTTGACAGATTCGGTCGACTTCTTCTTATCACCCTTGCAGGTAAGTTTACCCTTCCTGACTTGCGACTCAGTCAGGGTAGCAGATAACTCGATCACGTGACGAACAGTAGTAGGATTTACGCCAGTCACAATATCCTGTATGGAATCGGGTAAACCATCGATATACCTCTCTATCGCTTTCTCCAACGGGGTAACCATAGTAGGACACAAAAGACTGAGTTCCTCAAATCGATCCGTATACGCACAGTGTTCTCCCCCATCTTGTTTTAGATCATCAAACTCTCGTTCCAAAGCTCGAATTTCGTGACGGGGACAGAACTCTCTCATCATGAGAGCTCGAAGCTCTTCCCATGTTTGTGCCAATGCCACTTCGGCACCCCTATCGCGCATCACTCCGTTCCACCATGTAAGAGCACTCTTCTCAAACACACTTGATGCAAATTCAACCTTACGCCCATCCGGACATTGCACATGTCTGAATGTGTTCTCGATACTTTCGAACCATTGGAGGAGCGCAGTTGCTCCTTGTGACCCAGAAAACTTTAGCGGCTTAGCAGAATTGAAATTCTTGAAATTACATTGTGCATTGTTATTATTATTGTTGTTGTATAGCTCGTGGATTTGGGTCACAACGCCTGGAAGCATAGCAGCCATTTGCTGAGAGACAAGGGCTGCGACTTCTTCAGTGGTAAAAGATTGTGCATCACGTCGAGGAGGCATTGTCTAACAAGGAAATATGAGAAACGAGTGAGGTCGACAATCAGGAAAAACAAAAGAGGTATTGAAAATATCGACGAAACATAAGGAAGGCGATCATTTATTCGTTACCTCGAACAAACAAACGACACGCATTGACTAATCAAAGTAATGAATCAAAATAATGTATCGCGAAGACATGCTCGCCTATAAGTGAACACTCACCCCAAGAGTTCCCAGGTAAGAGTGACTGGTCCGATTATGTGGATTTGTACGAACACTCTAGCCTTAGACAGAAAACTCAGGGTACAGGCATTCACTCTTCCAGTTTGCACGTGTTCACATTATTTAGACCCAAACTTTGACGAGATTTTGAAAACTCAAAAGGCACTAAGCCAAAAATGAGTCAAACTGGAAGGGTTCAAAACCTTATAACAGAGGGTTCAAAACCTAGTAATCAATCATCCTAGAACGGATGATTAATTTTCGAAGCAGATTCAGATTTTGTGTTCTCGTTGTGGTTATCACCTAAGGAAAGGTGACGGTTTTGTTTTTAAAAATCTAAACGCAAATCAACTTGCGTTGGGGTCCTAGAAAGTTATAATCTAGGTCAAAACATTACTAATAACCTAATTCCCTATAACCATTGGCTCTGATACCAACTCTTCTGTCATACCCCGACCACGTAAAACAACAAACCGTGGCGGAAACGTCGGGGAGTGTTGTAATAGAATTATTGTTTCACAACCATGGATACAAAAGAGTCTCATTTTATTTATTCATTAAGTAATTTACATTGTTTTAACATGAAACAAGCAAGTTATATATCGACTATCATTGTCACTAAGGCCTCGTCCAGATCCTATGTGACTTATGCATCCTAGCAATCAACATTAAGCAACATCACCTGAAACATATGTAAAAACAAAGTCAGCAAAGAAATGCTGGCGAGCACATAGTTTTTGTGTGAGTGTCAGATTCATGGCTCGTTTACATGTTGAAATATCTCGTACAACTTCATTAATTGATATTAGAAACCTTGTTTTGTAAAATGTTTGTATTGTAAAATGAATAACCAAGTCAAACAGATTTGGTTATAATTTATATACCTCGATGCCATGAATCTTAACCCAAAACATTTGTTTATGTAAACCAAATCATAAATTCAGTCGTTATTAACAAACCACCAAAGGGTAAGTTAACAATCACAGATTCAGTCGTTACCCACCTAACCCACACATAACCATGGGTGCAGTCTGATAACGGGATTTGTCAGATCCTATGGTACCATAACCTAATACTGGCCGGTTCGGCCAAAATTAATGAATGTCATTCGTTATGTAACAACAACCAACAAGTTCGTTCACATTGTCGAAATCGTTATTAATTTTAGTATAAACCATCGTAATCGTTTTTGAAACCATCTTTAAAATATCGAAATCATTTTGATACATATGAATCACCCCAAAACAATCGAAAACAGTAAAAGAGGGGATCTATGTACTCACCTTTGGGTGCGTTTTTATTTGTTAACACAATCCCACAAATTTTTTATTCGTTCTAAATTAAATAAGAATGATTTAATAATAAAAAACCCACAAAATAGATAAGTTTCTCCGATACTTAGAATTTTCACATAACTTTGAGATTTCTCGAAAAGTTATTATTTTTGATTATATTGGTGTATTTGTATATATATGAGTTAGCGTAACACACATAATCTTGTCAACGCTAACACATCATCATACACATATTGTAAAACACATAGCACATTGTAACACATAAAATTTACCCATGAACAACCCATTTTAGTTATGTCGAAAAACACTTATTTTTGCGATTCGGTAACATTTTTGGGCGTCGGAAGTCACGTATGACTAACCAAACACCAAGTAAACTTAATATAAGTTAAAACACTTATTTTTATATCAAAAATATCAGTTTGGTTACTGATCTAAAACAGTTTAATAAAAATCCTCCGAAGAGCCGATTTTTAACCGTTTTACCGCATAGTTTTGCATCAAATGTTACCCTAACCATCCCAAATCGAAACGACTTGATATTTTGACATAACCCATGTTATTTACTGAATAAAATAGTGGTTATACTCATGATAGTGCAGGTCTTACATAAAGCACATAAATCATGCAAATTTATCATATTTTACCACTTTTTAAGCTATATGTACAACATGCAAAGCTATCAAACCTATGTCAAAGTTTCATGCCATTATAATATTCCAAATAATGTTATTTTTAGTGTTTATAACCTGTTCTAAAATATTTTTGTCATACAATCACTTTTTATCATTTCTTGAGCTTTAAGTCAACATGTATCCTCATGTACAAGTGTCTAAAGCATACTATCATATCACCAACATTTCATATGAGTTTAGATGCATCAAATATGCAAATTATTCATGTTTATTTGCTGATGTATTTGAACATTTATCATATCATGCTTAGATCATTAAACACTTGCATTTTAACTATTATTCAAGAACAAGCAACAACCTAAACATGTACTTATCAAGAAACCAAACTTCAAAACTCATACACCCATACATATATGTACGGTTATATATACATATATATCACCACCATTTTTATTTGTATCAAGACCCATTTCATTTTAGATTTCAAGTTTGTGAAAATTCCAAGATTCAAGAGAAACTTCAAATCATCAAGAACAACCAAGAATCAAAAGTATGATTTAAACATAAATGTTATACCTTCAAGATTTCAAGTAAGTTGTTGGATGAGGTTTTGATGATATGGAGCTTGAAATCACTTGAAAGCACCTTGGAAACACCTTTGGATCTTCACACCAACTTGAATTTAGCTTGAAGTAGTGTTGGATCTTGAAGAACAAAGTTGCAAAAGATGAAGATGGTGATGAAGGTGGTGTGGACGGTTGGGAGGGAGAGAGAAGGAGGAAGATTGCTTTTGATTTTGTGATCTTATGAAAGATTATTTAGAAGATATAGAAGATATGGAATGAAAACACTTGTCCACCCAAGGATCAAATATGATATTTAGAGATCTTGCAAATATTTTTGGTGGGGCCACATAATGGTGACCTTAAATTGAGAAGGGGGGGGGGGGGGTTAAGTGTAATTTTGGTTGGTAAATTAGATAAAAACAGGTGTTTACTGGATACCGGGTATTTTATCTAGCGTTTAAATCCCGGTTTATGGCGTTCTAAATTATTTTTATTATTCTATAAAAATAAACTTGCCAAAATATTACGGAAATAAATTTCAGTTGCCGAGACTGGCTGCGTTGTCTGCGTTTTGCAGTATAAGCATTGTGTTGCGCAGAAACACGCGGTACGCGCTTAAACTTGAAAAATAACATTTTTAAGCGTTTTAATTTATTTTTCAACACGGACCTGGTTAAAAATAACATTTTAATTATAACAGAGTATTTTTGGGATTTAAATATTATCCGGGCGGTCACCAACGTTCGTTTCGCAGTTTTGTCGTAAATAGTTCTAAAGTTCAAATAAACATGTTTTTGCCATACCGAATCCTTCGAAACTTATTTCTAAGTTATGTAAAGGCATTTAAGGTATGTTTGGCTTATGTCACTGTTCCGAAGTGTTTGTCGCGTTAAACTGACTGCGCTTACGCACCAGTTTCCGTATAACTTTCCAGAAAGCGATTTAAAGCTTGAAATCGGAATCGAATCGAATCGTAAAATCATCAAACACAAATATACACATAATAACACACAAACACATTGTTTTATTGATAATTAACATTGTTTTATATTGTACATCGATTACAGAGCACAGTTGTCACACTCATCCTTTCGGTTGCTATGCGAATTGAGTCATTGGAGTCCATCGAGACTTTGGTGAGAGTTTTGTAAAACCAAATAGCGAGTGGAACAAGTCACTAAGATGTGGGTGTCACCCCTAACTTAACAACTTTATTCCTGGTTGTGTAAGATAGAGAGGGAGAATTTCGTCGAGATATGGATTTCACTCCTGACTCAACGCAAATTCTCGTGTTTAATAGTAAAATGCGCGTCGAGCGAGCGATTTTTATCGAGAGTTCTCAGTTTTCACACCTAATCTCGACCAAATCACTCTGTTGTGTTATGCGAGTGTTTTCAAAAAACGTGTGTGTTGCCAGCCTCAGGAAAGGCTAAGTAGTAGTGCAACCTTAGGAAAGGCTCATCTGTGCGAATCTGTAGTATGCGGTATCCGCACGAAGATGTAGTTTCGAGTGAGAGTATCGAGAGTAAGCTCGCGCAAAAGCCCTACTAGGTTCGCACAAGGTGGTCTGTTGGTGCTTAGACTATAGACCAGGTCAATTCTAAGACATCGACCTGGACTAGGTCGAGTCTTTCCTAATTCCCTATAGTTATGGCTCTGATACCAATCTGTCACACCCCAACCGATGGCGAAAACATTGGGGTGAGGCACTGAGCGAAACAGATTGTCCAAAAGAATCCATAACACTATTAATGACAATATATTAATCGTTAACGTCCCATACCATCAACATATAAAGTAAAAATAGTCATTACAGACATTGTTCTCAAAGACAAATAACAGTTCGGACAACTCAGATTTTATTCGTGGGTTTCTAGACCACCTAACTTCATTCACCAAGCAAAGCATAACATCCTAAACACCTGTCACATACATTAAAGTAAAGTCAATACACAGAGTGTAAAGGTGAGTATACAAGTTTAATAGCATATAGTATAGCGAAAGCGTTTACGCATAACCAGCATGTAACACGTAGAAATGTGAAGCAAGTAAGCTATCGACAATGACATATGCAACCGACATGACTGCGAGTGTAGAATGCGTAACACATTATCACCACTGTGACCATGTGAAGTAAAACCCTTAACAACCCCTGTCCACGACAGGTGCTGAGTCCAAACTATAGTACTATCGTTGCTAAGGTGTCAGGCAACAATCACTGTGTAAACATAACATACGAGCATTCATCGAAACACGTATAACATGCGGGGAGCGGTTATCGTATAAAAGTGTTTGCGTTGTGTGTTGATGTGATTTGATATAGATAATGTATGTAACACCGAAAAGTGCGTTAAGCGAAAAAGGGTTTTAGTAAACTCACAGTTCGTGTTTAGCTAGTAAACACAGTACTTGGATTGAAGGGAGGGCGGGGAGATTAGCCTGAGCATAGAACAATAGTGTAAGCATCGAACAGCGTGTAAAATAGCATGTCGAGTGAGAGGAGGGTCGAATGGTGAGTCGATCGGATGATCATCCGGACGGATGGTCATCCGGACGGATGACCATTCGGTCGGCTGGTCATTCGGTCGGCTGGTCATTCGATTGGAGAGGTGTGTTTGTAAAATGTTTAAACTTTTGAAGTTTTTGTTGTAGTATAATTCAAGTCATACGATCGGATGGTTGATGTGTGTAAAATGCAACATATAAATTACATCAAATGAGGCATAAAACTAACCCTTTTTAGTACTAATGGTGGAAAAAGTGTGCTTTTGTCTTCCTTTTGTATTTTCAGGATTAAATGAGCGTAAATGAACGAAAGGAGCAAATGTGCAGCAAAATCTAACATAATTACAAGAAAATGAATAAACGTGGCATGCCCGACCCCTCGACAGCATCTTCCCAAGCAAAAACAAGAGAACAGAAGGCTGACCACGGCCCTGTGCCCAGCGGACACGGGGGCGTGGCCAGTTTTCTGCAGAAAGGACAAAGCTATAGAAGCTTCTATTCTTGACACGGGGGCATGCCCAGCTCAACACAGGCCGTGGTCAATGCTAAGATTCGCAGAATCCAAGCAAATCTTAATAGTACAGATACGCTTCTGCACACGGGGCCGTGCCCAGCGGACACGGGGGCGTGTGGAGCTAATGCAGACAAATTGCAATTAATGAAGAAAGATAAAGTGGATGGACACGGGGCCGTGTCCGGGCTTCTGTGCAGGCTATAAATAGAGGTGCTTGGTTCACTTCAAAAGCATCCCTTGGCAAACCACCTCTCTCCCACTTCACCCACACTCCACCACCACTACAACCCACATCCACCACCATCATCCATCATAGATTGTGTGTAGTAGTCTCGGGATCCAAGATTGATAGTAAGAGTTCTTGACAATCAAAGGCCATGTTTGCCTAAGTCTCTTACATCATTTGGTGAAGACAAGCATTTAGTGTAATACTTTTGATTTTTAATCTTTTCACACTTTTTATTTGGTTTTGTATTAATGACTTTAATAACTAGTTTTTTATGTTGAAGGTGAAACTTCCTTATCATTTGTCTATGGTGTCTTGGCGTTATTTTACTGTCTATATAAAATAAAAGATTTACACCATTCATATCTCTACGGTCTATATAGAGATATGTTGGCTACCTGGTCGGGGGTTAAGGGAATGGTTTGGTAAGGTTCTTGCCTTGTTAAGTGTATAGATCCTGCAAGGACCTGGGTCAAGCTTACTAGGACCTCCTTCAATACCCACTGGTATTGGATGGCGGGGGTGCGAATGGCTTGATCCCCTCATATGTAAACTACTATTAATATATTAACCCAGCTACTTGGGATTGTATCCCTGCTGACTCAAACCACTTAGCCGAGGGTAACGTCACCTTCAAAAGAGGGCCTACCACATTACACATTAATAACTTAATTAATTATCTTTCAATATTCCGACCCTTTAGGATTGTATCCTTGCTGACTCAAACTACTGGGTTGAGGGTAACGTCACCTTCAAAAGAGGGGCCTACTACTATAACTAAGATAATCTCTTAAAAAGTGCAAAAGTGTAGAAATCATCAAAGGTTACACTAAAGGCGAGTCGGATCCAGGTGATTCATCTTGTCTATTTGTTTTCATTTTATTTTATTTTTCAGCATTTTTATTTTTTATTTTCATGTTTAAAACTTTTTCTAAAATTTTGATTTGATTAGACGTTGAGGATAAACCGGTACTAAAAGCTCTTGTGTCCTTGGACGACCTCGGTATCTTACCAACACTATACTACGCTCACGATGGGTGCACTTACCCATATGTGTGTTTAGTGTTAGTAGAATATCGTGTTTTATAAATTTAAAACTTGACTAAAGTGTTAAAAAGGGCTTAAAATATAACTAAAAATATATTCACACCGACACACATCAATGGTCATCTGGACGGATGGCCATTCGATCGGATGGCTACTCGATTGAAAAGCTGATATTCTTTGAAGTTTTGTAAAATTGTTCAAGTGTTGAACTTACAAGTCACCTGGTCGAATAGTCATTCGATCGGATGGTCATCCGATCGGATGACTATTCGATCGAGTAACCCTTTGTTTGAAAACTTTCTAAAATCAGTTAAGTTGAAAAGTTTTGCGGTTTAATGGAGGTGGTATGACGACGTGTCAAACAACGGAACCCACACTAAGCCCAGCTCAGTCGTTCGGATGGGAACCACCCCATTCGATCAGAGTCAACTGTTCAAGACGGAGTTTCATGCTCAACCCGTGAATCAGTCGTCTCTTCGGTAGAAGTCCATTCTCAGACCGGTTCTCTACTAGAGACTGAGTAGAGAGCCTGAACGAGTCCAGATTCTAGTAAAAAGTTAAGAATGTTGAAGAAAAGTTTGAATCAGTTGAAAAGTGTTTAGATCTAGTCGAAATCAGTGTACAAACATGTATAAATCCTTTAGATCTGAAGGAACTTTGATGAGATGATGTCATACTTCAGTGTTCATAAGAACCCGTGATGACGTCACCCTAAAGTAGTCTAAATTAGACTATTTCATGGTGTAAAATAGTGATTTCAGTGGGGAAGATGATGGAGATGTGTGTAATGAAGATGGAAGTACAAGATTTTAGGGGTGTTCAGAAAAAATCGTAACCAAATAAAAACCGTAAACCGAACCGTAACCGTAACCAAATAAACCGATCCGAATAACGAATTCGGTTTTTGGTTTGGTTTCTAACCGTAACCGAATTGTGAATATGGTTTTTGGTTCGGTTTATGGATCCACATTTTATTTTATTTGGTTTATTCTGTTTATTTGGATAACCGAATTAACCATTTAACTTAATTAATTATTAAATAAAAATAAAATATTTTATAAATCATATACAATTTATTAGCCCAAAATAGTTATTTTTTTATGCAGCCCAAAATACCAAATGTAAATCTAAAAGCCCAACTCAAACCCACTCATTTCTAAAATAATAGAACTTTAGACCTATGGAAACTAGGGTTTAGGATTTCTATATGTTCTTGGAGAAAGACTCATGTTTGAAGATTATTTATATTTTGTGCCATTAGACTTGTTAACTATTTATACTTTCTATGATCTATGTTTTGAAGCTTTAACTTTGTGGTTGTGTCTACGACTACTTTATGGATGTGTTTGTTTTATTTCGTAATGAAACGTTCTTGTATTCATATATTGTTAGGTGTAAATTAGTTGCGATGTTCGAAAGTTAGAACACAAACATAAATATAAATTATGAAAAAAAAAGTACTTAGTACAATTTGGTTAGATTTGGTTTGTTTGGTTTCTAACCGAAACCAAACCGAATTGAATTTGGTTTGGTTTGGATCGATTTGCATATTTCTTATTTGGTTTGGTTTGGTTTTTGGTTTGGGGTATAAAATTTTGAAAACCGAATAAACCGAACCGAATAAACCAAATAAACCATAAACCGAACCAATGAACACCCCTACAAGATTTAGGAAGAAAACTTACGAGAATCGCTTGGAATCGAAAGAAAATAGCTTGAGAGCGTGCTGGTCGGATAGGGTTGTCACATCAATGAACAGTTGATGTGACAGGGGGTATTTAGAGTGTGAGAGGGTGAGAGGCAGTGGAGAGTTAAGTGGGTCAGATGGCCAGTCGATCGGAGGGCCATCCGATCGGATGGTCATACGGTCGGATGATCATTCGATCAGTTGGTCATTCGATCCGACGACTTGTGCGAGTTAGTTTTCCGACTTTCATTTCGTGCGTTGAGCGTTGCGTTGTGTTTAAGCGAGTTGCGAGTAAGCGATGCGATAGTATTACACAATAGTTACACAAATAACATAACACATAAAAGGCATAAAGGTAAGTCTGCGTTTCGAGTTTGCGATGAGATTGCGTTGCGATAGAGTTGTGATTTCGTTTGCGAATAACATCCCTCAACAAATATAAGGCACACACACAAGTAAGGCACATAATAACACACAGAACAGTACCAATAGTTTGCGATGAGATTGCGATGCGATTGCGATGTGAAAGCGTTTAGTAAAATAGCGTTAGTTGTGATTTCTACGTTTATCGCATTGTTACTTCCGTTAATAGTAAAATATTGTAGTTTAAAACAGCGTTAACTAATATATAGATTATCGAATCTCGAGAGCACAATTCAATAATTAAGCAAGAAAAGACAGATCTGAATAACAACCTGACTTTTAATTTGACTTTTACTTCGGGAAGTCGGGTTGTTACAGCATGGGACAGGGTCACGTCCCATCACACTTTATGTGTGACATCCTCGCTCAGCCGCAAAATAGAACATGTGGGACGAGGCACTCTTTTATTCGCAGGTTAAAGCCTTCAACCCTCCAAAACGGGCAACCCCCTCCTTGCATACTTGGATCACTTAGTCAAAGGTTTCCTATTTGAGAATTGTCCTTCTCTATAAATGACCACACCCGGTCATCTAACAAGATATTCCGAAATCTAACTCTCTCTCTAGGATATGCACATTGCATATTCTATTCTTCACATTTAAAACAACAATCACATTGCATGCATTGAATCTAGGTTGAGTTACTCTTGGCTTCGAATTCCAAGCTATTGATAAATAAGTGATCCAACCCTACGTATTGCATACGTAGGGGGACTCGTAACCTGCGTTAGGCAAAACAAGACTCGTGAAGCCTTTTACCTAACCAGTCTCTCCACTATTCTTGGTCTCATATTTGTTGTAGCAACAAGTTGACGCCCACTGTGGGGCAATGCCACTAAATTCATCCTTGAAGACCAGTAGTGTAGCTCCAACTTCGACAAAATCATCATGTCTGAAGGTGAGTCCCCGAGAGAAGTAAACCAAGTACCACGTACTTCTACACCCAGTGCTAGCCAAACTCCGCCGGCTATGCCTACCTCGTTCTCAACTCTGGGAAGCACTCCAACATGAGTCACATATCCTTATTTTCTTTCCTTTCAAACACCAACCCCATCCCATTCGGGGGTCCCACCCCCCCATGTCAGTGTAACAGGCACTCCAACACGTATCGACCTAACACCAAACGGGGTGGCAAGCGACTTTCTGCAGTTAAGGTCTCTCTTTAACCAATACGTGAGCAGAGAAAAGGACAAGGGAGTAAGGATCAGGCTGGATTATGATGAGCCAGGGCCCTCATTGTCACCTGGGCCACCTATACCTCCTTTCGTAAGTTCACAGCCTATCATGTCAAGAAATGAAGCTGGTCCTAGCCGTCCTCCTCCAAATCCAAGTCCATATACAATTGCAAGGCCAGATCCAACATCCCAGCCGGTGGCAGCCGGTACACCATTGGGACACGAGTTAACCTTGGATCAGTTACTACAGTCACCCGTTGCAAGCTTTCTACCTCCTGTGTCCACTACATGGGAACAAGCCTTATCTGTTCTTCCCTTGGCACTGAGTGCTGCCATGAGTGCCCCTATGGCAATGAACTATGTGACTGCACCAGAAAGCCTTCAAGGCTTCAACCTCATGCCCCAAATGATGGCCCAAATGATGGCAAACTTCTCTTGGCAGCATTTCATTAACCAAGTGCTGGCCACTCAAGGGAACACTAATAACAATCCAGGCACGAGAGCAGAAGAAGATCTTGCCAAACCATAAAAGACAAGCAATTTGTCTTGTTTTTCTCAACAAATTGCTGACTACGATTTCCAAACCCGGATTAAAATGCCATCTCACATAAGAAAGTATGATGGAACGGAAGATCCCGAAGATCACCTCCAAATCTTCACCGAGGCTGCAAGAATCGAGAAGTGGTCCAAAGCCGAGTGCTGCCTTATGTTTATGCAAACCCTTGTAGGGTCTGCCCGAATTTGGTTCAATGACTTACCAGGCAGAAGCATTCGAACCTTCGATGATTTGAGCAAAGGCTTCTTGGCTAACTTTTCACCACAAAGGAGGTATGCCAAAGATGCAACCGTGATCTGCCAAATCAAGCAAAGGGATTATGAAAGCCTCAGAGATTTCATTGAAAGATACAAAAAAGAAGGGTTGACATACATGGGAGCTGACGAAAAAATGAGGGTTGTAGGCTTCATGAATGCGATCACCTCCAAGTATCTCTCTAGGGACTTCAACAAGTGCCTGCCCAAAACCCTTGAAGAAGCCCTTGAAAGGGCTGAAGCTCACATCCGGGGGGAGGAAGCTGTCGATATCAAGGAACAAAGAAAAAGGGGTCCTAGCTGGAGGAGTAGCAGCTCCAACAGAAAAAGAAGCAACTATGGTTCTTATGACAAACGTTCTAGGAACTTAGACCAACGAAGGTCTGAAGGTTGGAACCTTTCAAGCAGGGAGAAGGCTGTGAACTTCATAGCCTTAACCAAAACTCCGCAGGAAATCCTTGCCACTGAAGAGGTAAAATATAGCTTCCGACCACCCAGACCTTTGCCCAAGAGCAAAAGAAATGAAAACTCCACTCAATTTTGTGAGTTCCATGAAGAAAAATGCCATCACACCAATGACTGTTTTCAACTCAAGAAAAGAATTGAGGAAGCCGTTAAGTCTGGAGAACTTGCCCATTTGGTCAAAGGGGTGAAAGACAAAATGGCTGATGGAAAAAGCAAAGAGGTAAACATGGTGAACTGTGATGAAGAAACCTCCAACAAGCGGCAACGCTTGGAGGCTTGGGAGCTTCAATGCTTATGCTTCCCACCACCTGAAAAGGGGCTTCTCTCGAACCCTTTGGTAGTGGAAGCCATTGTGGGAACCCTCAAAACAAGCAAAGCTTACATTGATATGGGGGCAGCAACTGAGATAATGTTCGAGAAATGTTTCAACCAACTCAGCAACGATGAACATTCAAGGCTTCAACCAGCTGAGTCATCTATTAAAGGTATTGCTGACATCCCTATCAAGCCTTTGGGCCAACTAACACTTGATGTTTGCTTCAAAGAAGGAAAAATGGAAAGGACCAAACCACTCACCTTAGTCGTAATCAACATGCCTTCTAGCTATGATGTTATCATAGGAAGGTCGGGGCAAAGTGAGTTTGGTATGGTTGTTTCAGTTGGTCAAGGTGTACTCAAGTTTCCCACCAAAAGAGGAATCACAACCCTTCAACCTACCCAGGAAGCCTTCCTGGTTAATGGGGAGAGTTCAAAAAAATGAAGAAGAAGAGCAAGGTTGGGTCATCAACCCTAAATATCCCCAACAAAGGATAAGGATAAACACCAACCTCGCTGAAAACACTCTCTCGTATCTCAAGAAGCTGCTGACACAAAATATGGACATCTTTGCATGGTGTCCTGATGACATGACCGGTATCCCTCGAGATATCGCCGAGCATGAGCTTAAGATCCTACAAAATGTGAACCCTATTGTTCAGCAGAAAAGGAGTTTAGCCCCAGATTGGAGCCTAGAAACATGCAAAGAGGTTGAAGGGTTGGTACAAGCTGGCATACTCTGAGAGGTTAAGTATCACTCTTGGATAGCCAACCCCGTGATGGTAAAAAAGCCCAATGGATCATGGAGAATGTGCATCGACTTCAAACATTTGAAGAAAGCTTGTCCAAAGGATTGTTATCCTTTGCCTGAAATTGATCTAAAAGTAGACTCACTCACAGGCTTCCCCTTCAAATGCTTCCTTGATGCTTATAAAGGCTACCACCAAATTCAAATGAAGAAAAAGGATGAAGAGAAGACAGCCTTCCATACCGATAAAGGTATTTTTGTTACCAAAAAATGCCTTTTAGCCTGAAGAATGCAGGGGTAACCTACCAACGGTTGGTGGATAAAGCATTTGCTGAGCAAATAGGCAAAAAATGGAAGCTTATGTGGTTGACTTAGTATCGGATAATATGGCAACACGTGTCCAATCAACTCTCAACTATACCACAATGTTGGACGAGATGGACTAATTGTGTAAAATAGTGGAAGATTGAACGTGGAGGGACCAAATATGTCAACATGCCAAAAGATTTGCCTCTGAGTAACCATTAGGGACCGCAAGGCCTAAAGCCTTACGGACCGTAAGGCTAATATTTTATTGTTCCTTGCAGTCAGTTACGGATGGTAAGCCTTAATAGCTTACGGACCGTAAGCATTTGAAAACCTTGGGCGCTCACTAGGCTTACGGACCGTAAGCCAAAACCTATTACGGTCCGTAAGGGGTCATAACTGGCAGTTATGGCAGACTACCATGGTAGCCAGTGGCGAAGCTTGCCGGAGAAAACGGAGGGGGCTAAAACATATATACCCAAAAATTTCTATAGAATCGGGGGGGTAAAAACGTATATATCCAAAAATTTCTATACGAAAACTACATATATAACACTACTGAGCGAAAAATCCCGGGGGTCGGGCGACCCCCCCCCGCCCGCAAGAAGCTTCGCCCCTGATGGTAGCCTGCTGTTTTTGCCATCTAGCTCGCAACTTGCCACTCTTCTTCAGCTTCTAACACGTCAAGGGACACTTATCAATAGCAGGTGAGCCCTGGTAACAATTGGCATGATCATAATCACCATGTTCAAGTATAAATAGCCCCATTGTTCATCCTTTCAACTTGCTCATTTCTCACTTCTTTCTCTAATCTGCTCTTGGAGTTGTTCCTGAACAAAAGGGAGCCTCCTACTGAGTTCAAGCTTCTCATAGAACACTTGTAAGTGTTCCTTCATAGTTCTTTTATTTTGTAGGCTAAGTAATTAGCTGAAAGTCAAGCAAATTGACTTTTGGTTATGACCATTATGGTCAAGCCAATGTTCGAATCGAACATGGCTACGTGATCGTAATAAGGTAGGTGGTAATCCTTTAAGAGGGCACCTCCTGAAGATCACGTTAAGTTGGTCAAATGACGGGACAAAGTTATATTTAAATGAAAGTTAAAACGCAGTTTTTCGGAACACATATAAAATGAACTTATAAACGTTTTAACACACATTTTTGACATTATATCAGTTGGTATAACATATTAGAACATGTAAAAGCATGTTTAACCCGTCATTTCAGTTTATAGTTCGGTTTGCAACCGAAAGTCAAGCAATTTGACTTCTACTTTGACTTTCGATTCGGACCCGATTTAGCTAAGTTACCTACTGATTTGAAGTTGCATTATGATCACATTTTTGTATGGAAAAACCCTCTGAGGTTATACCATTTGATCATAACCAGTTGTCGGGTTTTTATGCAAGTTCATGTATTATGCCTATTAATGACCAAAATGCCCTTTTTGAGCATAAAATTATTTTTAATCATGATGAACATATAATTTGTCATATCTACTGATGTGGTAACTTATTAATCATGTTTTGGCATAATGAACTTGACATTGACTCATCAGATCACCCGATACCGCCTATGCGCGTACGGTTGACTTATGTGACTTAATTTATGTAAGTTAACCGAATTGGGTTAAACTCCTTCAATTTCATTCATAATCAGAATGTATATTTGTTTGCCCAATATTATACAAGTCATAGTACTTGTAAGGGTTTAAACCACATTCTATCCGGTCACCGCTTAATCTAGCGAACCGTACCGTTTTCTTTATATTAGTTAACCGGTCCAAGTCTATGACTTGAATAGGACCCGTTAACATTCTAATTGGTTATTATACCATTCATTCCAGACTAAGGGCGTCCAATAAATTGCAACCTTACTTGTTATTTTGTTTGAACGGTTGTGCTTATATATTGTCTTTGGATTGTAAAGACTTAACCTATTTTCCCTATACGGGCTTGAGCTACGGTAAATTATTACCGCTCGGTTGGGTATGGGATCAATGACGGATTGTGTCTAAAAATTCAAATAACTTGTTTTAATTCGTATTGCTTGATAACTTAAACAATGGGGGTTAACGCGACCATGTCCTGGCTATCCTTGGCTCATTTAATTGCAAATGGCCACGACTTAAGCACGAGGTGTAGGCATACACCCGACAGATGCTAATGCTATAATAAAATACTTTTTATACCCTTTTCGGGTTTACCCTTTTTATAGGGTTAAGGTGGTGTATCGGTTAATCATGTATCGAAGTTTAGTTCCGCGCCCCATATGTATTGACAAATATGTAAAACTGATAACAAGAGATATAGTTTGTCCCAAGTTATTTATGAAAATATATGTACCATAGTGTACATTAAAATGATTTTGAAATATTTTCAAAATGTGTCGGTTATTTGTATTTACCAGTGAGAACTGACGTATCTTCAAAAGACTAAGCGCAGGTTGCAAAGTACGTAAATAAGCTGGAAGCTGCCCGGTAATTGCTTAAGTGGAATTTGCAACTTCATGCAAGAAGCCTAGTAGTCTCTTTATGTAATCATTTGTTATTCGTTCCGCATGTGGATCTTTTAGTACACTTGTCTGTATATTATTATTTTGAACTTTCGGACATTGTGCTTTGTAATAATTATTTTAATACTCCCAATACTTTATTGTGAATATCTATATCAATTTGTCACATATATACCCTAAGTCCGGGCTCACCGGAAAATCAGGATGTGACACAACCCAACAATCATCAAAATCAAAGGCACTGAACTCTTTCTATTTAGCTTTAAATCGTCATCAAAACATCAATAAACTTGATAATGTGTGCAGATGGTTATGTGATGATGATCAAGAAACATAAGAGACTCAATCGATAATCAACATTGGTGATGTCATGGAAAAATCCGATGATGTTACCGAACCCGAATCCCAAATGGGCCTCCAAAATCTACTAAAGGCGTATGCAGATGGAATACAAATGGGGCAGATAGAGCTTACTAAAGTGATTATGAAAATGCATAAAAAGAAAAATAAACCCGACTGGTCAAACCTTGGAACGAATAACATTCAATTTGTTTCAAAGTGATGAAAATCAAGAAGAATACCTTAAACAAGAATCAATGACAAAGTTCAAGATAACATTCAGAGTGTTTTATGATTTCTTCCCATATGGGTGGTTAGGGTTTGATTTTGGAGAAGATGGAATGGGAGGAGTGAATGGTTCAATTTACGTTTTGAAGAGGATGAAATCTGTCATTGTGGGTCATAAACAACGAAATAACCAAAATGCGCTTCGAATTATAAGTAAAACGACAACCATACCCCGATCAACTAATAGTTGACTAACAGAAAATGTAAGGATGGACTTGATTGATTCCAATTGACAACCACAGGGACTTGATTGAGTGTTTTTTTTTTCAAATGAGAGTCGTATGTGCGATTGGTTATAAACCCTAGGGACTGAAATTGTACTTTACTCTTCTTTTTTCTTTATACTATCGTCAATGATCGTGAAATGTTATAAAGACTCTTAAAGAAGTAACGGAGCTTGTCATAAAGACATTAAAGAATTTGAAGAATATTCAGGTTAAGATGGTACTTTGAACCTTTTTTCAGATGTAACATGTCCTATCGAATACTTGAAGACACTCGCGATCATATCAATGTTATTCCAATTTCCAAACATTGAATAATAACGATTGATTGCTAAAACAAACCGTGTGAAAAATATTAATTAATTGTGTACCATTTCCTTTCCTTTCCAAAAAACTCTGTTGATCTCCTTATAATTCTTATCCAATTTCATAGACATTATGTAAATACAAAGTTTTTGGATTATATTTGGTTTGTATGACTTATATAAATTTTTATACCCATTTCCCCCAAAACCATATACCCCTTTATCCAAACCATAATACCATATGCTATTTTTTTTAGCTTTTTGAGTAAATACTTGTGTTCTAGTGCTTTTAACTACTTAAATCCAATTCCAATTTTTTTAATTATCTGGGCACCTGGTTTTTCTAATTGTAACAATGTGAGCCTAATTTAGTAACACAGTCCAATAGTCTGTTAAGTACAAGGGTATTTCAGTCATTTTAAACGTATGTAGAACCCTTTAATGCATAAGGTACTTACAAAGTAACTTTACCCATGCCCATGATATTATAGCCTAGTGGCATCTTAGAGATATAATAAGGCTTAGGACCATTAGGTCCTGGGTTCAATTCCCACAAGGGGTCTTTCCTAGATTTCTAAGGTTTCCTCATGAATTTGTGTATAAGCATTATTGCCTAGTGGAGATGGATGTAACAAGGTGGTTCTGATCGTGGTACAATGATAGTCCAATGTTTCGTCAGTGATCCAAATTTGCCGTTCAAAAAAAAAACTTTACTCCCTTTATTATTATATATATAGGGAGAAGATAAATTGAAAACCCACCCTAGGTGACGGAACCTTGGAAATGCTTTGGAAAATAACTTTTTTCTAATGAAAAAAGTAACATGTAATATACATGTTTTTAAGCAGCTTGAGAAAAAAAAAACCCCAAAAAACACTGAGTATTCAGAAAAAAAAAAAAAAAAACAAACACGTAAGTTACATATGTAACATCATAGTTACATAAATAGTGTGTATGTTTATTTATGTAACGGTCCACAGGTGCTCAGTTAAAAAAGCTTAACGAGGTTAAGTTTTTTTCTGAATTACAAGCTAACGTTTTAGGGCTTTTGATCAGAACGAGGATACAAGTCGAATGATGTCAAACTTACCTTGAAATTATGCTCCAAGCGATGAAAACGGTGCTTCAATTTGGGTGTTTAAACTTCCAATTAACAAAAATCAAGTCGTTTGGAGCAACGTTTCGAGGTAAATTTTACATCAATAGACTCGTATCCTCGTTCTGATCAAAAGCCCTAATACGTGAGTTTGTAATTCGGAAAAAAAACTTAACTCCGTTAAGTTTTTTTAACTGAGGACCGATTGAGGAAAAATAGGTGAAAGGTGGGACTGACATAGAGAATATTCAAAGATGGGACTGACAATGGCTAATGACGTATAGTTGGGATTATTATAGACCAATTCCCTATTATAAAATTATCAAGGCTATTT
>JARYGA010043406.1:0-56654 GCA_030545235.1 Helianthus tuberosus
GTCGAATTCACGACGAATGACAAAGTATAACCCAAGTTTGAGCAGCACTTAAACATCCATTGGATTGATTTCTATCGATCGGACATTAAATCGTAGCAGCGATCGAGTTATTACCCTGTTATTGCGGCAACGTTTCATGATTGTGTGTGTTTTGTAGTGAACAGACTATATCTCAGTGCATAAAGTGAATTTTAATGTCGAACGAATGCATAAATCCAAGTCCCACACCCTTCTATATATACCTGAAAAACAACCCCCCTGCGTGGCGCGAAGGGCTGTCGCATGGCGCGAGGGGTGCCACCCTAGCATAGGGTAGCCCCGTGTCTGCATAGCTCAGATGAGTTGGCCGTTCATGCAAATTCAAATTACACGTAAAACTGTTTAGATAATACTAACGGGGAAATACCCCCCTGAGTTTTAGGGGCCCTGATCCTGATTCCGATTGTTCTGAAAATTTTAGGGTTTATGCAGAATCACTTGGGGGTCTTAATTAGGGTTTCCTAATGGACAAAATATAATAAGAAATAATAGTTTTGGTGAGAGTTGTTACATCCTCCCCACCTTAATAAAAATCTCGTCCTCGAGATTTACTGGAATAAGTGAGGATACTTTCGCTTCATTTCCGATTCCAGTTCCCAAGTGTATTCGGGTCCTCTTTTTGAATCCCATTTGACTTTGACTAATACTAGTCTCTTGTGCTTGAGAAACTTGACTTTTCTGTCTTCTATTTGAAGCGGTTTCTCTACGAATTTCAACTTTTCATTTACCTCTATATCTTGAAGAGGTACTACCAGAGATTCTTCAGATAAACATTTCTTGAGGTTGGATACATGAAACACATCATGTACTCCAGCTAGCTCTTCTGGTAGCTGTAAACGATAGGCAACTGGTCCTATTCTTTGTATTACTGGGAATGGTCTTATGTATCTTGGACTCAACTTTCCTTTCTTACCGAATCGAACTACTCCTTTCCAAGGAGAAACTTTCAAGAGAACCTTGTCTCCAACTTGGAACTCTAATGGCTTTCGTCGATTATCAGCATAACTTTTCTGGCGATCTCGAGCCGTCTTCAGTCTTTCCTTGATTTGAGTGATCTTGTCGGTAGTTTCTTGTACTATCTCTGGACCTGATAATTGACTTTCTCCTATTTCTGCCCAACAAACTGGAGTTCTACACTTACGCCCGTATAGTGCTTCAAACGGGGCTGCTTCGATGCTTGAGTGATAACTATTGTTATAGGAGAATTCAATTAAGGGTAGGTGATTATCCCAGTTTCCACCAAAATCTATCACACATGCTCTAATCATGTCTTCCAGGGTTTGGATCGTCCTTTCACTTTGTCCATCTGTTTGCGGATGATATGCAGTGCTTAGATTTAGTCGCGTCCCCATGGCTTCCTGGAAACTTGTCCAGAAATGTGAAGTGAAACGACTATCCCTATCTGATACAATGGAGAGTGGAACTCCATGTAGGGATACTACTTCATCTACATACAATTTCGCCAACCTTTCCATGCTAAAGGTTTCCTTCATGGGTAGAAAGTGAGCTGATTTGGTTAATCGATCCACAATTACCCAAATTGCATCATTACCTTTTCTGGTTTTGGGCAACTTAGTAACAAAATCCATTGTTATGAGTTCCCATTTCCATACAGGCATTTCTAATTGTTGTAGTAGACCTGAAGGTTTCTGATGTTCTGCCTTAACTTGTGAACAGGTAAGACACTTGGAAACATATCTAGCTATATCCTTTTTCATTCCTATCCACCAGAAGTTATTTCTTAAATCTTGGTACATCTTATTGTTACCAGGATGCATGGTATACCTAGATTTATGGGCTTCTTCTAAAATCTTATTTCTTAATTCTCCCTGTTTAGGTACCCAAATTCGTTTCTTATGGAATCTCCAAATTCCATCACTTCCTTGCTCTAATTCTTTTATTCGTCCTTTCATTCTTTCAGCATCATCCTTGATTGCTGTTTCTTGAATGTTTCTCAGTTGTTCCATTAAATCTAACTGTAGATTTAATCTGAGAGCACGAATTCGTCGTTGTTTTTCATGATACTTACGACTTAAGGCATCTGCAACTACATTAGCCTTTCCTTCGTGATATTGAATATCACAGTCGTAGTCACTTAGGATCTCCATCCATCTTCTTTGCCTCATGTTCAATTCTTTTTGCCCAAATATGTATCTTAAACTCTTATGATCTGTATAGACAGTAAACTTACTTCCATATAGATAGTGTCTCCAAATCTTAAGGGCAAAAATTATGGCTCCTAACTCTAAGTCATGAGTCGTATAGTTTTCTTCGTGCTTTTTCAATTGCCTTGATGCATACGTAATTACCTTTTTGCGTTGTATTAACACACATCCAAATCCTAGTTTTGAAGCATCACAGTATACTTCAAAATCCTCTGTTCCTTCTGGCAAAGCTAGAATTGGAGCGTTTGTTAGCTTTTGCTTCAAAACCCTAAAGGCTTCTTCTTGCTTAGGTCCCCATTCAAACTTAACTGCTTTACAGGTTAGCTTAGTTAATGGTACAGCTATCTTGGAGAAATCCTTAATAAACCGTCTATAATATCCAGCTAATCCTATAAAACTTCTAATTTCCATTGCTGACTGCGGAACCTTCCATTTGGTAATTGTTTCTATTTTAGAGGGATCTACATGAATTCCTTCGTGATTTATCATGTGACCTAAGAATTGCACTTCTTGTAGCCAAAATTCACACTTCGAGAATTTGGCGTAAAGCTTCTCTTTTCTTAACAAAGTTAAGAGTGCATGCAGGTGTTGACAATGTTCCTCCTGGCTTTTGGAATAAATAAGTATATCGTCGATGAAGACAATTACAAATTTATCCAAATACGGTTTACAGATCCGATTCATCATGTCCATAAATGCTGCAGGAGCATTTATTAACCCGAAGGGCATAACTGTAAACTCGTAATGACCATACCTAGTTCTGAAAGCAGTTTTAGGTATGTCTTCTTCCTGTACCTTCAATTGATGATATCCGGAGCGTAAATCTATCTTTGAAAAGTATCTAGCCCCTTGAAGTTGATCGAAAAGATCATCAATTCTAGGTAATGGGTATCGATTCTTAATTGTAACCTTATTCAATTCCCTATAATCGATACACATTCTCATTGAACCATCTTTCTTCTTTACAAACAACACTGGTGCTCCCCATGGAGAAGAACTAGGTTGTATAAATCCTTTACTTAGTAATTCATTTAACTGCTTTTTCAATTCTCACATTTCGGTGGGTGCTAACCGATAAGGTGCTTTGGCTATCAGTGTAGTTCCAGGAATTAGATGAATTCTAAATTCTACTTCCCTATCAGGTGGTAATCCAGGTAGTTCTTCTGGAAATACATCTGGGTATCCTGATACTACAGAAATTTCTTTGAGTTCCTTACCTTTTGTGTTAATGATTACTGAAATCATATACACCATTTCTTGTTTTCTGGAATAACTGGCCAATTTCATTACTGAAATGAATTTCATTGGCTTTCATGGTTTATCTCCTGTAATCATCACTAATTCCCCTGTGGGTGTATGATTTTTTTTATGGAATTCTTATCACAAAGAATTCGAGCATGGTTGGCTACTAACCAATCCATTCCTAATACCACATCGAATCATGCTAAATTCATAGGTAACAGGTTTGCAGAAAATTTATGACCTAAAAGTTCTATCTTTACATCTCGCAAAACCTTATCTATGTTAACAGAATTTCCATCTGCCGTTTCAACTGTAAAAATATGCCTAAGGTTGGTTAAAGGTAAGTTAAGAGCTTAACAGAATGAAGTATTTATAAAACTTTGGTTTGAACCAGAGTCAAATAATACTTTTGCACAAACCTCGTGAACTAGGAACGTACCAGCTATCACATCAGGAATTAATTCTGCTTCCTGAGTAGTCAACTGGAAGGCTCTTATGTTCTTCTTGGTAGCTCCTTCTGCAGGTTTAGCTTTGTTATCAGCTGGTTTGGCCAATTTAGGGCAGTCTGGCCTAAAATGTCCAGCTTCTCCGCAGTTGTAGCAGACTGTTGCTTTCTTCTTTCTGCAATCTTCTTCTTGGTGCCCTAGAATTTTGCAGAAATTGCAATATCCTTTGCATCTTCCAAAATGCTTTCTTTTGCAGGCATTGCAAAATGGACCAGTAGAAGATTGCCCAGTTCCCTTTCTCTTGAAATTGCTATGGTTACCCATACGAAATCCTTGGGTAATCTTTTGGGCTACTTCCCTTTTCCGGGTTTCTTCTCTTGTGCGTACCAGTCCGTCAGTTAAGGTGTTAGCTAATTCCACAGCATCGTCAATTGTGCGTGGTCTTGCAGCTTTGACAATGTCACGGATTTCGCCAATTAATCCCCAAATATAACGGGAAATAAGCACTGGTTCTGGTGAAGCCAGAGTTGGTACTACTCTCGCATACTCGAAGAATGTCGAAGTATACCCTCGACAGTCTACATCCACCATCCGGTGGTTCAGGAACTTATTTGCATTTTGTTCCTTTTCATATTCGGGACAGAATTTTCTTTCCATCAGATTTTTAAATTCTTCCCAATTCATGGCATAGGCCACATTTCTTCCTTTGGCTTGAAGTACTGTATTCCACCATTCTAGCGCCCCTACTTTGAAAAGATGTGACGCGTACATGACCTTGTCGTCCTCGGCACATTTACTTATTGTAATTACTGCCTCGGTTTTCTCTAACCAACGCAGTGCAGCAGTCGCCCCTTCGTTACCTGCAAACTCAGCCGGTTTACAGACAAGAAATTCCTTGTAAGTGCAACCAGGCGTTGCAGCTTTCATTCTTTATAGACCTGGGGCTTGCAGTATATTATTGTTATTATTATTAGTATGGTTGCTGCCTCCGTTTACGCTATTACTGAAATTGTCACCATGTGTGCATTTGCTAGGAATAGTTTGTTGAGGTTCGATTGGATTTTGAGCAGCAGCAAGTATTGCTGGAATAGCATTGGCTATCCCCTGAGCAACGATATTCTCGATATCTTGCCTATTCAGAAAGTGATCTTCATTGTTATGCTCAGATTGATTAACTTCATTATCAGGTTCATTACCAGCATGTGCCATCTGGTAATTAATTTATATAAATAATTAGTATAAGGTAATTAATAACCAACATAACAAAATAATTACATATAATCATGTTAACACGTATAGTCACAAATTTGTTGATTTTCCAATATTCGATATTTTATATAATATAATAGGTATCCATACAAACCAATTATCTTACACAAGTTTTATTGTTTATTTTACACGTTTTATTTTGATTATTTTATTTATTAACCATATGTTTCCACCATTCCACGTTATCCCATCAATTGTCGTTTTCAGAAACGACGCTCCCTCTCGTCGTATTTCCAGGAGATTTGTTCTCCTACTTCCCGGATTCGATTTCCTGCATCTATTAGCTCCTCACCAAAATGGCGGAGTTCTGCCAAGTTTTCATTGCTCATCGGCGGGTTTGGTGCAGGATCTGGGTCAAATTGAGGGAAAAAGGTATAAGGATTATTTAGGAGGTTTTGAAATTGCCAGTCGTTGGTCCACCATTCGTCCATTTCTCCTAGAGGTTGAGTATGGATCAGAGGGTCTGGAATGGCTGGTTCCAAGTTCACTGGAAGTTGGGTTTCAGCAGGATAAGGGAAGAGGTTTTCATTAACAGGTTTAAGGGTATCACAGCTTGCCCGTATGAAATCTAACTCTTCCTGCAAAGTCATTTCCTTGTTTTGCCTAGAACTCTCCCTAATTTCCATTCCTGCCTGTCTAGAACTTTCCCCAATCTCGATCACTTTTCCTTTATCCATGGGATTTTCTATCTTGGGAATTTTCCTAGTTGTTGGTTTTCTTCTGCGCACACGCCTCCAACCTACAAATCTTCTTCTTTTCTTTGGCTTTGATTTTTCTGGAGGTGGAGCTTGAAATTCCAGGGGTTCCTCCACATCGGCCAAGTAACCAGTAAAGTCTTTGAAAACTTCTATTTTCACAAGGTATAAATTGAGATTCTCAAGGGCTTCAGACAATTCATTCATGCTGTTTAGCATTTATGAAGAAACACACAAAATTTTAAGTTAAAATTTTGTAAATTAAGTTTTCACAGAATCACAAAAATAGAAAATTTAATACAAATATCTAATAATCCATTTTATTGAAACAAAATATTTATTTTTAGTACACTAAAATATTAAAGTTTCTGACTTATGAATAATATGGGTGCTAATACTGAGTTGGGGTGTTGGCAGTTTAAAGGTTAACATTTACTGCTACAGTAGCTAACATATAAAGATCTGCCCATTTTTCATCTAACTCATCTTCCCATGGTGGTTTATCACCTATTTCCTGAGTTTCCTTATTATTCATCACTTCTTTTGGTTGTGACTTCTTCCTCATTTTCTCTTGACTTTTTCTAATAATCAAACTTCTTTTATTAGGAGAAAGTGGTTTCTCATATTGTGCCTTACGAACAAATATTCCATCCTCAGTATCTACTGAGTATCTTGAGGAATTTGATTGGGATGAACTTCCCTTCTTTTTTGGTGAACTATCTAATTTAAGATAGATGTTTGAAAGCTTTTGCTTACCCATACTGTAACTAACAATTAGTCAGTTAATAAAACATATAATCACAAAATGAAAATCAAGAAAATTAAGTATTTTAAATACTTAATAGGCTTAAATCAGTGGCTCTGATACCACCTCTTCCTGTCCCGGCCCCAGCCCCGGTTTTACCCGGTCAAGAGCCGCGGGACAGGAACCCGTGGTGTTTATTAAATGATGCGACAGCGGAAGATTTTAACAGGATCTTTTAAAAACTTGGAAGTGCCCGATTATTTTATTTCATAACGCGAGATAAACCCCGTAAATTACAATAGAGGAATTTCATAAGTAAATTCCCTGATTTATAAAACATGTTTATTTATTTTAACTGAGCCACCTCTTTAAGCTGGTTAGTGCTCCGTAGCACGTTTTCTTGATTTACAGCAGGTCGCCTGAAACATGTTTTAAAATATTTTGTCAGTGGGGAAATACTGGTGAATCATTCATTTTAATAAAAAGACACGTTAGTTAATAATTACAGCATAAGAGCGATTACAATGGTTGTTATCTTATTTTTATTTGGCGCCGTGTCACCTGGTGACGATGGTCATACCACTATTGGGTCTTTCCCCAAGTAGTGACGTTTATCACTGTTAGGATTTATTAGCCTAACCCGTGAGAAATTAGTAATGTGCACAATACCCCAATTAGCCAGTGATTCAAGATAACCATGACTTAATCCCTGTAATTATAACTTTTGAAAATAATTGGAGTATTGTAAAAATACTTTTGATAAAAGAGAATGACTCACATTGCAGATTTAATACGGGCAGAGTCTAGCCTACTGATTAGCCTTGTTAACCTAGTTCAAATAACAATGCACACGAAAACTAGGTTAGTAACCTTAATCCAACTTTTTACGACAACTCACGAGATCGAAATCGTCACAACGAATGACAAAGTGCGATACTTAAACATCCATCGAATTCACGACGAATGACAAAGTATAACCCAAGTTTGAGCAGCACTTAAACATCCATTGGATTGATTTCTATCGATCGGACATTAAATCGTAGCAGCGATCGAGTTATTACCCTGTTATTGCGGCAGCGTTTCGTGATTGTGTGTGTTTTGTAGTGAACAGACTATATCTCAGTGCATAAAGCGAATTTTAACGTCGAACGAATGCAGAAATCCAAGTCCCACACCCTTCTATATATACCTGAAAAACAGCCCCCTCGCGTGGCGTGAGGGGCTGTCGCGTGGTGCGAGGGGTGCCACCCTAGCAAAGGGTAGCCCCGTGTCTGCATAGCTCAGGTGAGTTGGCCGTTCATGCAAATTCAAATTATACGTAAAACTGTTTAGATAATACTAACGGGGAAATACCCCCCCCCCTGAGTTTCAGGGGCCCTGATCCTGATTCCGATTATTTTGAAAATTTTAGGGTTTATGCAAAATCACTTGGGGGTCTTGATTAGGGTTTCCTAATGGACAAAATATAATAAGAAATAATATTTTTGGTGAGAGTTGTTACAATTATAACCCCTGGATACGTATTAGATACGCTGCCCGATTGATCTAGGGTTCCGTAACGGCTGTCGTGGTTCTGCCCGACGTAGTCGTTGGAATGTCGTCTCGGGGAGGGTCTTACTAATGTTAAAATGGGTTATTATACTAACGCATGTGCATTTGTGTAAATTATAGATTGTCACCAGGAAACCCTTACGAAAAATCTAAGACAGCAATGTGAGTAATCTCCTTTTTCTAAACAGTTTTTACAAAACCTTAACTATTTTATAATGCAATTTAGCAGTGATTGAGTGTTTGTAATTCTACGATTACTTCCGGTATGTTGGGGTTTTGTATACAAAATGTGAGTAACGTTACCATTGGACGAAGAGTTAGCCCATGTGTAATATGACCCACCAGTCAGGATTAACAGTACTGAATAAGTAATTGGGTAGATATAAACATTGTAATCGCCTTCAATACTGGTTAAATTAAATTAATGTTTCTTGATTAAACTGGGATTCACTCACCAGTATTTCCCACTGACAAATGTTTTAAAACGCGTTTCAGGTAACACAATGTGAAAGCCAATTAGAAGCCAGCTGAACAACACTGAAGGCTTGGAAAAGTGGCTATAAAAGTTACCTAAATAAAGAAGGCGTTTTAATTCAAATAAAATGGGATTTATCCCTACAAATCTGTTTGTAATAAAAACTTGGGTTTCATCCCATTATGAGTATTTATATAAAATGTGGTGTTTTACTCTGATAAAATATTTCCTAACTACGGTCCTGATGTAAATTTCGCTGCCAAATTAATAAATATCGATACCACCACCAATGAGTTCGCGGCCGCCCGTTCCCGGGACAGATAGGAGGCGGGGGTTGCGACACCTCCCCACACTTATGATGTGTGCGGGGTGTGGAGTTCGATAACCTCCACCGCCGACTCGATCAGCCCGGCAACGTAAAGCTTCAAACGATAACCATTTACCTTGAAAATAACGCCGTTCGCGTTCTCTATTGCAACAGTCCCATATGGAAATACCTCTTTTACCGTGTATGGTCCTGTCCAACGTGAATGTAATTTTCCCGGAAATAAACGCAACCTCAAGTTGTAGAGAAGAACAAGATCGCCCGCTTGGAATTGTTTATGGTCCTTCAAGCGTTTATCATGCAATCTCTTGGTGCGCTCTTTGTATAGCACGGAGTTTTCATGAGCTTGTTGTCGTAGCTCCTCTAACTCATGAATCTGAAAGAACCGGGCTTCACCTCCAGCTTTTAGGTCCAAATTAGAAGTTTTTAGAGCCCACATCGCTTTGTGCTCCAACTCCACAGGTAAATGATACGCTTTTCCGTAAACAAGCCTAAAGGGAGTAGTCCCAATAGGGGTCTTGTAAGCCATACGGAAAGCCCACAACGCCTCGTCTAGTTTGTCCGACCAATCCTTGCGGTTTGCACCTACTGACCGCTCAAGGATTCGCTTCAGCCCCCGGTTTGTGACCTCCACTTGCGCACTTGTTTGTGGATGATAGGGCGTGGATAAACGGTGATGAACACCATAACGGGACAAAGCTTTTTCAAGCTGTGTATTGCAAAAGTGAGTCCCTCTATCCCTGATAAGCGCCTTCGGTGCGCCAAACCGGGCAAACAAACTTTTCAAAAATCTCACGACTACCCTGGCATCATTGGTGGGTAAGGCTTGTGCCTCCGCCCATTTTGATACATAATCAACCGCCACCAGGATATATTTGTTACCTCGTGAGGGGGGAAATGGTCCCATGAAGTCTATCCCCCAGACATCGAAGACTTCACATACCTGTATCCAGTTCTGAGGCATTTCATCATGTGCCGATATATTTGCTGCCCTCTGGCAAGCATCGCACGCTCTGACCCAACTCTGCGCATCATGAAATATAGTCGGCCAATAAAACCCGGAATCAAGCACCTTCTTAGCGGTGAAATTGGCTCCATGGTGGCCCCCGATAGGTTCCTCGTGACAGTGGCGTAGAATGTCAGTCGCCTCCTTTCCTGAAACGCATCTTCTAATCACCTGATCAGCACCAACCCTAAACAAGAAAGGATCGTCCCAAATGTAGTGCTTGACATCCGAAAAGAATTTCCTCTTTTGTTGGCGAGTCAACCCTTTAATCAGAATCCCGCAAGCAAGATACTTCGCAAAGTCGACGAACCCAGGTGACTCATCGCATATCTCAACACCCATCAACAACTCGTGTGGGAAATTGTCATTAATTGAATCCCAACGCGTGTCCTTGATGTCTCCATGCTCCAAACGAGATAGATGGTCAGCCGCTACATTCAACGCACCCTTTTTGTCTTGAATTTCGATATCAAATTCCTGCAGCAATAAGATCCATCTGATGAGACGCAGTTTAGCGTCCTGTTTGCTGAAAAGATATATGATGGCTGCGTGATCAGTATACACAATTGTTTTTGAAATCACCAAATACGATCTAAATTTGTCAAATGCGAAAACAACCGCCAAGAGCTCTTTTTCTGTCGTGGTATAGTTCTCCTGAGCGTCGTGAAGAGTCCTGCTCGCATAATAGATCGGGTGAAAGTGCTTTTCTTTCTTTTGTCCCAAAACGGCCCCTATAGCGAAATCGCTAGCGTCGCACATAATTTCGAATGGCAGAAGTCAGGAGCAACCAAAATAGGGGCCTCAATCAACTTTTGCTTGAAAAGGTCAAAAGCCCTCAAGCAATCATCTCCAAAGATAAACGGAGCGTCTTTCTCTAACAAATGGGTCATGGGCCTAGCGATTTTTGAAAAATCCTTGATGAATCGCCTATAGAACCCCGCATGACCAAGAAAGCTCCGTATCGCTCTCACAGAGGTGGGAGGCGGAAGTCGTGAAATAATGTCAACTTTAGCTGGATCGACCTCCATACCAGCATGAGAAATCTTATGTCCCAGAACTATGCCTTCTTTCTCCATGAAGTGGCATTTTTTCCAGTTTAGGACCAGATTCGTTTCTTCGCACCACTTCAACATCTTCTTTAAATTTTCTAAACAATGATCGAAGGAATCTCCAAATACCGAAAAGTCATCCATGAAAACCTCCATAGAATCCTTGATCATATCATGAAAAATTGCAACCATGCATCTCTGGAAGGTCGCCGGTGCATTACACAACCCAAAAGGCATACGCCGGTACGCGAATGTGCCGAAGGGGCAGGTAAAGGTAGTCTTCTCCTGATCCTCAGGAGCTATAGGAATTTGGAAGTATCCAGAGAACCCGTCTAAGAAACAGTAATACAACTTCCCTGACAGATGCTCCAACATCTGATCGATCAATGGAAGCGGGAAGTGATTGAATGGTCTGCCAGTAGAATGCTCATTCTAGTGGGTGAAGGCTCACCCAGATTCAGTTTAGTAAAAACCTTATAAGGCATAAGGTTGATACTCGCTCCCAAGTCAGCCAATGCGTGGCTAACAGACATGTTTCCAATCAAACAAGGGAGCGTGAAACTGCCCGGATCTCCCATTTTCGTGGGCAGGCGGTTTTGAAGAATGGCAGAACAACTTTCATTCATCACCACACATGATATATCCTCGAGCTTCTGTTTATTCGAGAGGATGTCCTTTAGGAATTTTGCATACTTTGGCATCTGGGCCAAGGCTTCAACAAACGGTATGTCTATGTGCAGTTGTTTAAACAATTCAAGGAACTTACCGTATTGTTCTTCGTTTTTCTGTTTCTTCAGCCTGCCCGGATATGGTACTGGGGGAGTGTAATCTTTGACTGGCTCCTGGACTTGTGCTGTACTTGCTGGGCGTAGCCTGGCTTGCACTTCGTCCGGTGTATCAGTCGGGACCGCTCCTGTAACACCCTGTGTTTCAAAAGCCAAAGTCAAAGTCAAGGTCAAAGTCAACGACCGATCGCGCGACTTGACTGATAGTGAATTTTCTTTTATGTGTGTTTATTTTAGCTGTATTATGTGGAGTAAGTGTCAATAATCGCAGTAATCGACGTGTGTTATTCGCTATTTAATCGACTTATGACTGTGAACTATAGGAAGTAACAATGCGATAAAGTCAACTAAACGTTAATCAAGCTAATTTAATCAACATCGAATCGCAATCGAACTCGCAACTCGAATTGCGCATTTTGATTATTGATATACGTGTGTGTGTGCCTTACGTGTTACTTGTGCATGTTTACTTATGCTATGTGTGGTAATCAATCGAAACGCAATCGAACTCAATCGCAATCGAAATAGTATGGTAATTGGTAGAGAAGAGATAGTGCGAGATATGAGTAGTTGGGATTAAAAGTAATTTGAATAGGAAACTCTATCGCATTCGCATCGCTCGCAACCGAAATCGAAACGGTAAAACTCGTCGCATCGAGCACTCGAACCAGGTGCCGTCCGACCGAACCGCCACCCGACCGGGCAGCCACCCGACCGAGGTGCCACTCGGCCGAACTGCCATCCGGGCGAGTTGCCACCCGAGCGACCAACCTGTTTCCCCCTTTCCACTTTGGGAAACCCTATAAATACCCCTTGTCACTTTCAAACTTTCTACTTTTAGAAACTGACGTCCGACCAGCTCGTGCTCCCCATCTTTTCTTCGATTTCTCTCAATTCCTGTAAGATCTCGTCCTAATTCTTGTACTTCCTTAATCTACACGCGCTTCTACACCTTTCTATCTTTTGAATCTTAACTTTTAACCGTGAAATCATCAAGATTCAAGGTGTTCTAGGATGACGTCATCATGTGTTCTTGAAGAACTTCATGTTTTGGACTCAATCCACCAAGAAAAACTTAGATTTAATCGATTTCCACATAAACAAACAAAGATCTCTCACAGATTTAAACATATTCACAATGAAAAGGATTGAAGATGGTTTTCCAACTCTCTTTCAACTCTCTTACACTCAATGCACTCAAGCCCGGTGGAATCGGAACTACTACTGATCGCCTACTCGTTCTTAGTGATGCATCAGTGCTATATCCAAGTTCCGTCCGAAAGATAGCGATTTCGGGTTTGGACATGAACAACCGTCTCGAACCGTGCACTGACGGACTAGGGTGATTCCTGTTCGGTCAGGTCATTAGGGACGGGATAGGGTTCCCATTCTCTGAACCAGCCATCACAACGTCTCGCTCAAGTTATAACACTTCAACCAAAATCAAGAAACAACGTGAACAGATCGTTGGGATGAATTGTCATCCGACCGGGTTGCCATCCGCTCGACCCACCGTCCGCTCGGGTTGCATCTTGATTGTTGGTGCATATGTCTGTCGACTTCGTCTTGTATCGAGTCTTGTTTAAATTAGATAGATCAGGGCATAATATTCGAGAAAAATGTCAAAGTTATGTTTATAGCCATTCGCATGAAATGACATAGTCATTTCGTACGAAATAGAGCCTTGGGTCATTCCGCACGAAATGTTATTTCGTGTGAGTTGATTTCGTACGAAATAGGCTTGCCTATAAATACTGGTGCCTTGGTTCTCATTTGTAACTTTCCGGTTTCAGTGTCGAACTGCTGCCGAAGTGCTACTCACTGTAAAACGTTGTTATATCAATCTAAAGACAGTTTAATGTGAATTGCAAGTTGAATTACCTCAATACGTTTGTTACCGCCTCTCGTATTGAGCAAAAACTCTTCTGAACGACTCGTTAAGGTCGCATGACGATCCTACAATTGGTATCAGAGCTCAGGAGGAAGAGTTATTACTATTTCAGCTGCAATTTCTGATTTCTACACCTTCTTTTCAAAATTAAACAAGTATTCACGGATAAAATGGATTGATTTTCTCACATTATAAGCGAAATTGTGTTTTAACAAAGCCTTGAAAGAATTAGATCTAAAATCGAACTAAAACCTGTTCAATTTGACAAAAACATGGCCGAATTGATGACATCAGCAGCTTTTCACACGGAATAGTATTGATTTCATCCATTTCGCACGAAATACCACACTTATTTCGCACGAAATAGCTTGGGTTACTTCCATTTCGCACAAAAAGGGTATTTCGCTTGAAACTTCACACCAGAACTTCATTTCGTACAAAACCAGCTTATCATTTCGCACGGAATCAGTATTTCGTTTGAGAGTGCTATTTCGCATAAAAGTTCATTTCGTGTGAACAGTTCATTTCGCTTGAAGAGGTTATCTCATTTAAACAGACATAGTTGGTAAACTTTTAAGAATCCGAATCATGGAAGAAGAATTTTACAACGCCTTTGCTACTCCAATTACCATTGCACAACACACAATGTTAGAAAACGAAACGGGCACCATGGAAAAACCGATAAAGCTCATGAATATTGAGGAGTATAAAGGATGGGAGGAGAGATTCGAAAATTGGGTTCAACCAAATTATTTGGATGCTTGGGAATGTGTTGAAACAAAATATGTTAGACCGGTTAATGATGATGAAGAGGTTATTGCAATTAAAGATCTAAGTGCTAAAGAGAAGAAGAAATACAAAGATGAAAAAATGATGACAAGTCTTTTGCATCAAGCTGTGAAAGAAGATATCTTGGTTTTATTACAACACAATGGAATAGCATATTCAATCTGGAAAGCATTAAAATCAAAGTTTGTTGGAAGCAAAGAGATGATCAAGAATAAAAAAATCACTTTTGAAAAAAGAGTTCGATTTATTTCGTGGTTTGAGAACTGAAAGAACTAAGCAGATCATCGAAAGATATTGCAATCTGTTAGTTAACATGAAGAGGGTGAGCATCACAAAAGATAATGAAGAGTTGATTGAAAAGCTGGCTGATGCATTGCCACATGAAACTTGGGGCACGTATCTTATGATGTTAAGAAATAAAAAAGATTTTGGGAATCTAACACTGGGAAAGTTCATTGAAAACTTGAAGCTCAAGAAATGGAACAACGGAAAATCTCAAGAATGAAGGATTTTGATGGTGAACAAGATATTGGTTTATATTACAAAGGAGGTATCAGTGATAAAACTAACATGTCACCGAAGATCGAAACTGCATTCAATGCTAAAAGTTCATCTGGAGGGTCATCTAAAGGATCAAACAGCAAAATGAGTTTTTCTTCATATCCACCATTTGATCCAAATGTTTCAGCAACAAAGAGTGGTAAAGTACTTCAATACAACATTGCTCTAAATCTTGAGAATGATCAAAACTACTCGGAAGAAGTTGCAAAAGGTCACATGTCGTTATTAGTGACTGTGTTAGAATCGTATGGGAGTTTAGTTGCAGGGAAGATCGGAAATCCAATGTTGACAAAAGAGGATTACGATCAGATTGATGCTGAAGAAATGGAATTAATGGACATAAAGTGGTGTTTGGCGAGCGTTTTAAGAAGAGCTGAGAAATTCAAACAGATCACAGGAAGAGATGATTTCAGTGATGCAAATGTTTCTACTTTAGGTTTTGATAAATCTAAAGTTACTTGTTTTCGTTGCAGGGAAAAAGGGCATTTCAAACGTGAATGCACAAATTGTGAAGCAAGTGGAGCTCAAAATCCGTTCAACAACAATGATTATTATCGGAAAGCAATCTATCATCAAGTTGCTCAACAACCACATCAACAACAACCACAAACTGCTCATGCTAAGAAGGAGATTGAAGAATCAAAGAAAGCATATTTGATGAGCAAAATTGATTGATCAAGATGATGAAAGATTACCAGAAGGTTTTAGCTGGGACAATTACTGTCCAGATAAAGAATTCTTGGCTAAAGCGTTTGTTGCTCGAGTTGCTGAAGACAGTGATAATGATAATGATAATGATTATTATGCAAACAGAATGAAAGAGCACTTAAGAATGTTAGAAGAGAGTGATAGTGATGATGGAAAAATTTGAAAGAAAAAGAAGAAAGTTAAAAAACAGGTTAGCAGTGATGATGAAGAAGTCCGTGTGATAAAGAAAAAGGTAAAAGAAGTTCCAGCTTTCAAAGTTGAAGCAGAAGCTGATGCACAAAAGATTCATGTGAAATGTGAAAACTGTGAAACAGTGAAAAAGCAAAACAGAACTTTGATTCATAACATGAACAGATTGAAAGAATCCTCTGAGGTTCTAAACAAAGCTATGAATCAATACAATCAGTCAAGCAATGAACAAGCAACAGCAATGAAAACACTTCAAGGAGCTTTCATGACAAAGCAGAAAGTCGTTAACAATTACATTGAGAAGTGTGTTGTTCTAGAACAGAAACTTGAAACCCAAAGGATTGAAACAGAAAGAGTAAACAGGTTGTTAAAAGTTACTCATGTACTTCTTATGTTATTGACAGGATTTATCCAACAGTGGAAGGAATGAAGGCATTTGATGAAGAAATATCTGAAGAAAAGAAGAAGGATACTGAAGTGAATAATTCTGGTAAGAAACAAGGTTTTAGTTACAACAAGTGTCCACCTCCGCTTGAAAATGGATATTCTTCACGAAATCCAAATTCAGAAAGAGTCGAAAAGGCAACCAACTTACAGTGGGAATCTGAACCATCAGATAACTTGCCAGACAATATTGATGTCACTTTCACGTCGTCTGATACTGACCATGAGTCCGAGTTAATAAAGAAAGTGGTCGATCAGGTGTTGGATAAAGATGAAACGGAGGAGTCAAAATCGGAGTTAAAGTCAGAGTAAAAATCTGAGTCCGACACATCAAGTCCAACAGTCAAAAAGAACAAACGGGTTTATAATAAAGAATTTCTGTTATCAAAAAAGAATTTGAATAAGGAAACATTCAATGTGGCTTATACTTTGAATGATTCTGACAAATTATATTCTGATGAAGAATTTCCAATAAGAGGTGTTAAAACTGAAATGATCAAAAAGGTTTTCAAACTAACAGAAATCAATATTTCTGAAATAAAAGATGTAAATCTTTCTGAAAAACCTAAAAAATACACCTCAAGAGTACAACAAAGAGAAAACAAGAAAAAAGGTTACAGTTCTGGTTCAGGTTATCAAAAGAAACCAAACCATAATGGTAATTTCAAAAAGAAATGCCTTGGTTTTATTCCACCAGAAAATTATAAAATGAGAAAACTTATAAACCAAAAACTGTATTTGTTTCAGGGTCAAGCTCAGAAGAAGAAGAAAAGAATCCGTTCTGGAAACAATCAAACAAAGAATTCCTTGCGAAAAAGCAAGAAGAAATGAGAAAGGAAGTTGATCAGAAGAAAAAGGAGACGAGAACCTATTTCAATGCAAAACAGTTGGTCATATTGCCAGGAATTGTCCAAAGGCAATACAAACAAAACAGGGAGTCTCTGAAAAACTGAAAGAAAAGATGATTGAAAATGAACCACCAACCAAACAATTTAAAGTTTTTAAAAATTCAAAATTTGAGGTTGGTGAATGTTCAAAAAGATTTTACAAAAGAAAGGTGAATCTTGACAACCACAAGTGGGTTGTTAAGAAAACTGATGATAGTTCTAGCATTGACTCTAATTCGTCAAAATCAGAGGAGCTATTTTCTGGCAATGAATCTGACTCGTCAAAGTCAGAAGAGCCACAAGTTGAGCTAAAATTAGAAACTTCAGTTCCGCCAATGGATGATGCAAACTTTCCACCATTACGGGCTGAAAATTTTAAACAAAAAGTTGGAAAAGTTGAGATTTCAAATCAGTTTTTATCTGAAAAGAAAGAATTTGATGTTGAAAAGGTTTTTAACCCCAAAGTGAAACATATTTTTGGAAAAATGATTGATGGGAAGGTCAAAGGGGGAAAGGAATTTTATGAGAAAAAGATGAAAGGCAAGAAACCGAGTGTTGATAACTCGGAATCTCCCAAGGTTTTTCAGGCTTGGGAGAACTTCTTTAACTGAAAAAACTGACTTGCCGGAGCTCCCAAGTTGGTAATCGTGGAGCAGGAATCGGCATCATTCTTGAATTATGTTTGTTTGGATGCACCTAAAACAAGTGGTTATTGGTTTGTTCTTACAAATGGTGAATCAAGGACGTTAGGTTGTACTTGATTTATCTTTCTTACAAATTATTGTGAAGATAAACAAGGTGATAAATGAATCCCCATTCCTACAAGTGGTAAAATCAACAAAACTAATTTTCCGGAAAAACCATTTGATTAAAACAAACTTAAGTGTTTTGAAATCATAATGGGAAATTAGTTTGTTGTCAGGGAGAGTTCTGATTGTTTATGCCAAATGGATGGCGATTTAAAGCAATTCACAACAGTTGTCACTTTATTTGTACAGTTTGTTTTCAATTTTTTTAATGGTTTTGAATTTTAGGGGGAGTAAGAAATTTCAGAAAATCCAAAAACATTAGAAAATTTGAAAAAGTAAAAAACATGATAAAATCAAAAATGAGTTTTGTTGTAAAAAGAGAAAATGATAGTACATCAGTGGACGATCACAGCATGCTAAAGAATTGGAAAGTTAAAAAGTGATAAACGGTCTCACTGATGATGTGCCAGTAGGTTTTTGCACATTTAGTAGATTGTGTTCGAGATATAAACCTAAATTTCAAACTTACTTATCTCGTGGGGAACATCTCTCGGATATATGGGTAACCCCCGAAATCTTGTTTGAAAGACCCCTCTTTCGGAGATACTAGGTCTTTATGCTTAGTGATATCTGGGGTATTATCCCGAGAATTCTGATTTTGCGGAAGCAATGGCCTAGTCCCCGTATAATACTTTTCGCTTGCTTGAAATATAGCACCACCCTCAGCATAAAAAATGATGAAACATTGAAAAATGCTAATCATGTGCTGTTGAAGAAAAGATTCTCTAAAGGGAACACACCAAAAGTCGAAGCCATCATCTCTCTGATTTTGCGGAAGCAATAGCCTGAGCTCTCATGGCCCTCGCATTTAACCCTTTACAGATATCATTGTTGGTGCATCTAGTGTCTGTTAACTTCCTCTTAATCGAGTCTTTTGTCTAGATAGGATAAACGAGCACACAACAGGGTTGAAATTAGGGTTTTATATGTGAAAGTGGGTAATTCCGCTTGAACATGACATTGAACAGTTCAAGCGAAATCAGCATTATAATTTCGCTTGAAAAGAGATGTGACAGGTTCAAGCGAAATCACTAATTTCGCTTGAAACATACATGTCTTGTTCAAGCGAAATCAGAACTCTATATATAGGTGTGTGCTGGTGTCATTTGGAGCGAAATTAGATCATATATTCTGAGTCGAGGTGCTGTCCGTTTGTCATTTGAATTGTAAAAAGCTCAGAATCAATCAATAAGAAGATAATTAGAAAGGAACAAGTTGTTTGACATCAATTACATTGATTCCGCCTTTGTATTTGATGATGAACTACTCAGATTGACTCGTTAGGGTCACACGAACGATCCAACAAGTGGTACTTGAAAGATGGATGATTTCATGAATCCTTTCTGTGATGTGTTTGCTTTTACCGGTGGTTCGGGAGATGGCACATCAAACAACACGAATGAGACTACAGCAACACCAAGTGCAAAGAAAATTCTCAATGATGCGTTGAGTGTAGACAGTGCGTATGGAACATACAACAAGCCGCCCAATTTGATGGCGATTGAAGATTACAACAGGTGGGCTACAAGATTTGAGGAATGGCTTAAGGCATTTGCTTATCAGAGTTGGAGAAGTTTGAAAAATGGTTTTGATTTGGGGGGAGATGATTATGAAAACTTGGAAGAAATTCAAATTGAAAGATAGGTTGCTGAACAAAAGTGTATTGCTCTGCTTCACCAATCTGTTCGAGATGATATTATCACACTGATCGAGTACAAAGATTCAAGAGACCTTTGGGAAAAATTAAATGTATTGGTAGTGCTGAAATAGTTAAGAACAAAAAGAAACTGTTACAAAAAGAGTTTGATTTGTTTGGTTGTTTAAAGAACGAGTCAGTTTCCAAGATGATTGAGAGATTTGGGCATCTGAAGATGGAGCTTGCTAGGCATGACATTATTTACACTCAGGAAGAGCTGGTAGACAAGTTGTTTGATGCACTTCCGAATGAGCAAGACTGGCAATATTTTGCATTGATGCTGAAGAATACAATAAAGCCAGCTGATTTGAAGGTTGATCTGCTTATTGAAAGACTGGAAAGCCATGAATTGGAGATCAAAAAATCCAATAAAGTCAACAACACATCTTATCAGCAGAATGTGGAATTGTATTACAGAGGCAGTGTGATCCCAAAGACTGCATCTCCAAAGACAGCCTTTTCAGCAGAAAGCTCAAACTCAATGAATCAAGAAACTCCTAGCAGTGGCTATCATGGTGGATCTTCGTCGAATAATTCAAACCAATCTGCACCAAAGAATCTATTTCAATGCAACATCGCTGTAGATCTGAAGAATGGTCAGAATTTCAGTGAAGAGTCTGCTAAAAAACAGATGGTGTTCTTAGCCTCTGTGTTAGAATCGTACGAAAGTCTCGTTGCAGGAAAGATAGGCAACACCAACCTAACAAAGGAAGACTACGATCAAATCGATCCTGAGGAGATGGAATTGATCGATATAAGGTGGTGTATGGCTAGTGCAGTGAGAAGAGCGCAGCGTTTCATGGAGATTACTGGAAGACAGTCTATTGGTGGACCTTCTACCAAGTTAGGCTATGACAAGTCAAAAGTGACGTGCTTCAAATGTAAACAGAAAGGTGACTTTAAGCGTGAGTGCAGAAATGCTTACACTGATGATACTGCAAATCCTTTTCGAGAGGATTATTACAAAAAGGCAATTTATCATCAGAATAAATCAGAACCTCCCAGGATGAAGCAGAGAGAGGAGGTACCCAAAGAGAAATCCAGGGCACTTGCAGTTTTTCATGACGATGAAGGTTATGATTGGAGTGATGTTTTGCCTGAGGAAGAGGCAGTTGGTTATGCCTTTACAACAGCAAAGATTGTTCCGTTCAAAGATAACAGATCTGAGAAAGTGAAGTATGTAAACAGGAAGGAAACAGCTCGAGTCATGAAAGGCAAAATCTATCGTACATGGATGGAAGCAAAGAAAGCAAGGCGATGGGATCCTGATAGAGAATGTTATCTTTATCCTAATGGGAATATAGCTGTGGATCCAGATACTGTTGATATTGAAGTTCTCACCAAACAACTTGCTGATGAAGAAGAAGCCAGACAAAGAGAATGGTGGGGAGGAGGAGAATCTGATGAGAAAGAGACAGCAAAAGAACCGCAGCCAAAGAAAGTGGATGATGGAATCATTGATACATCACAGGATTTCACCGTAGAAAACCTGACAAAGATGGCTAACAAAGTTCTAGCTGCAAAAGAACTAGAGGTAGTTTCTGGTTCTGGAACTGAGTCCAAAAACAAGGTCAGTTCAAACAATACACATGAGTCAGGTAAGAATGGTAAATCTGAGAACAACTGCAAAAATTGCATGAAAGAGTGCAAAGTTTGTAGTACAAATGCTTACCTCATTGGTAAGAAAGTTGAAGATCTGACTAGTAGAGTCAGAAGTGTTGAAGATCAGATCTTAAACCGTGATAAGGTGTTAAAAGCTTCAAACGACAAATTAAAAGAATTAACTGAGAAAATTCAAAACGATAAAATTGACGTAGAAAGAATTAGGAAAGAAAATGAAAAATTGATTCTTGAAAATCGTCAAATCTCAGAAAATTTTGAGAAGCTTAAACGAACGGTTAAACATTCTGATGAAAGAAATGGTAAGACGGACAAAGAAAATCTTCAGCTGACCGGTGTTCTTAGAGTGAAAGAGGAGTTAATCAACAAACAGTTGGACGAAATTGCTAAGTTGAAACTTCAATTCCAAGAAGCTAAAATTGAAAATGAATGCATCAATCTAAAATTAACCAGTTACAACTCCGCAAGCTTTGTTTTGCAACACATTGTTCCCAAACCCATCGGGAAAAACAAAGCAGGCGAAGATGTTTACTCGGATGGAACTGGGGTTGGGTATCATCAGGTTCCACCGCCAGTGTTAAACAATTTCTCAAAGCAAAAGTCCGGGTTGGTTAATGATGAAGATGAAACGAATGAAATAAAACTTCCAGAGTCAATTGATGTGACATTTTCTTCATCATCATCTGATGATAGTGTTCAAACTGATATTGTTAAAGGCATGGCTGAAAGTGTTTTGAAGTCTGTTAGTGATTCAGCTGATGATGATGAGTGTTTTCTGGACAAATACATTCCGAAACCAAACTCCAAAAACAACTTAAATGAAGAATCTACTCTTGTCATGTACAAGATGTCGGGATCAGATAAGTTGCATTCGGATTCTGAGTTTCCTCTGGAGAATGTTAATGTTGCTAAATTGACAAATGTGTTCAAATTGATTGAAATTGATTTGTCTGAAGTAAAAGATTTAAAACAGACGAAGAGGCAAATGAATTTTGAAAAAGATAAAGCTTACTACAAGAAACCTATTGTTCCACCGCGTTTTTATAACAACAATCGAAACAGATGGTCGGGTGGTTATCAGGGTGGTAAGAATTATCAAAGGAAAAATGCTCAAAACAGAAGGTTTGCTGAGAAAAAGGTGTTTGTGAACAGTTCAAGTTCACTTTCTGATGAAGAATTTGAGATTTTTTCAAAATCAAACAAAGAGTTCATTGAGAAGAAGGCCTCACAGCCTCAGTCTGAAGGCACAAGTCGGGTAGTTGACACCCGAACATGCTTCAAATGTAATCAAGTTGGACATATTGCACGAAAGTGATGAATTCAAGAAAGAAAGATGCTGTGAAGGGAAAAGCTCCATTGGTTGTTGAGAAAAAGGTTTTGAAAAATGATAACACCAAGATCAAAACTGAACCTGTAAAGAATGCGGTAACGAAAACTGACAAGTTTTACAAACGGGTTGCTTCGCCTCAACAAACATGGAAGCCAAAAGTGGTTGAAAAGAAATCAAGTGTTCCAAAACCAAAGGTTTCAGAGTCAAAAAAACAATCATCTTCTACCACTCTGGTAAAGATGGATGTTCCTTTGGATTATTATGAGAAACTTGAACCACAAGAGGCTACAACTTCTAAAAAGAAGAATGTACCAAAGAAAGACCAATCATCTGGTCAACCTTCTCAAAATGATTTCTTTTTATACAAAAAGGTTGAGATTGAGTCTGCAGAGAGCTTAAAGATGAATGATCAGAATTTTCCGTCACTTTACACTGTTAAATCTCACATCAAACTCAACCTACCTGAGTCAAAAGAGGCTTGGGTAGCATCCAAATCTAACTAAAGTGTTTTTGAAATGTGCAGGAGCTTTCAAGATCCGTTTCACATTGGATTATGGATAGTGGAGCTTCTCGGCACATGACAGGAAAGAAAATCCTGCTGTACGATCTTAGAGATTTCAATGGAGGTTATGTAGGTTTCGCATGCAATCAAGGAGGTCGAATAGTTGGAGAAGGAACGTTATCCAATGGGATCGTCACGTTTGAAAGAGTTAACTACATTGCTGAGCTTGAAAACAATCTTCTAAGCATATCTCAGATTTGTGATCGCATGTATACAACGCACTTCACAGACAAAGAATGTTTAATCTTGAAACTAGGATTTGTTGTTCCTGAAGAATGGGTTATCATGAGAGCGCCCAGAGTGAATGATCTGTATGTGTTGGACATGAGTGTAGCAACTACAACCACGGGCCAGGCTCATTGTTTTATGTCTAGAGCAACAGAGAAAGAATCACAGTTGTGGCACCGGAAAATGGGTCATATACATTTGAGAAAAATGAATCACTTGGTGCATAATGATTTAGTTACTGGTGTTCATTTGAAAGGTTTTCATCTTGAGGGGGAGTGCATTAGCTGCATCAAAGGAAAGCAAAAGAAAAAATCGCACCCCGGGAAGAAAGAAAACTCAATCTCAAGACCTTTAGAGAGACTCCACATGGATCTGTTTGGTCCAGTGAACGTCAAAAGCATTACTGGGGATCTCTATTGTCTAGTAGTTACAGATGATTACTCGAGGTTTTCATGGGTTTCATTTTTGCAATCAAAAGATCAAATATTTGGGAGTTTAATCACGTTGATCAAAAATCTTGAAAACTTGTACCAAACTCGTGTTCGAAGAATAAGAAGTGATAACGGTACAGAGTTCAAAAGTAGCAAAATGGAAGTGTTTTGTGATGAAAAAGGTATATTGCATGAGTTTAGTGCTCCTTACACTCCGCAGCAGAATGGAGTAGCTGAAAGAAAGAACAGGACGCTAATTGAAACGGCCAGGACAATGCTTGCTGATTCTAAATTACCAGTCAATTTTTGGGCAGAAGCAGTGTCAGCCGCATGCTATACTCTCAATCGGGTTCTCACTGTCAAGAAATTCAATAAGACGTGTTTTGAGCTGATCAATAACCGCAAACCGAACCTGAAGTATTTAGAACCGTTTGGGTCTCCCTGCACAGTTCTAGAGCCTTTTGGTAAATTTGGTCCAAAGAGCATAGAAGGAATATTTGTGGGATTCTCAAGTCCATTAAAACGAGTCTTTGTTCCAAGCTTGAAGCGGATTATTGAAGCAACGAATGTTGAGTGTCAAGGTTACACAATGCCACCGCAGAATCCAGGCAATTCATGGCGTTTTCACTATGACAAATTATGGGATTCATTTGACATGGAAGAAGAAGAAGAAGAACAAGATTTATTTGACGAGTTGGATATTCTAAGAGAGTATGAGTCATCGCAGGAAAAGTTCCCAGCTGAGTATTCAAGTCACCACGACAAACTTCAAATGACGATGAAGCAGGTCCAAGCAATGCTGGAGAATATGGTGATATCCAACAAAATGAAGTTGCTCATGATAATCAGACGGCACAGAATGATAATCAAGAATCTGAGAATAGACCAGTATTTGATTGTGGTGATTCAGATTCTGAGGGGGAGCAAATTCAGATTTCAAGTCAAACAAACTCAGTCAGTGAACAAGGTGCAAATCAAAATATTACAAATCTGGAGGGAGAGGTAGATGTTCCAGGCGAGGTGATGCCAAGAACTCTTTCATACCATCCAGAGGAGCTGATCATTGGAGAATTGCAATAAGGCGTTCACACTAGACGTCAAATTGACCAAAGCCTTACTTGTTTTTATTCTACAGTAGCACCTTTACAAACTGAGTTTTCACTAAGTTGTTTTATTTCGCAGATCGAACCGCGAACATACAAAGAGGCGCTAACTGAAGATTCTTGGGTCAATGTTGTTAGTACATAACGTCTGTAGCTTCCGTCAGCATATTGTCATATTTTGTATACTGTGTTTTTGTAATATATATGTATGTAGATAGCGTGACAACTCAGGAATAGGTTCTGTATGTAAAAGTGTTGGTTAGTACAAGTTCATCCGCACGCATGGCAATACGTCCGGATGACAATACGTACGGATGGTAATACGCACGGATGACTTATCCACACGGATAAGTCATACGCACGTATGAGTCATACGCACGTATAAGTCATACGCACGGGTAAGTCATACGCACGGATAGCCCACCCGTACGCACAACACTTCTTAGTTTCCTGAGGTTGTCTATAAATAGGAGGTCCGGTGCAACTTTGTCAGAACTTTTGACACGCACGGATAGTCTGTACTTCTACCGGATCCTTGTGACTTTCAGAACACTCAATAGAAAGAGCAGACAAGCAGTTAAACGTTGAATTCTGTGTTGAACAAATCTGTGATTCGTCATAATGGATTCCGCACATTAAGACGAAATCGATTCATCTTGTTCCTACGATCAGATCCTGTATCAACGGGACCAACAAGTGGTATCAGAGCGTCCAGGGAGCTGAATCGAGATCAACAACACCGAATTCACTGGAATTCAAGCTTTATTCGCCGATCAAAGTCAAATTTCACCGGAGATTTGACATCTGTTGCCGATTTGATTCAAATTTCACCGGAAATTTGACAGATTTCTTCTACTTCTACTTAGTTTTTGCATTTGTTCTTCATTCGTCACCATAAAATCAGAAAAACTTAAAATTGAGCAAGAATCTACGGTTAAAATTTGTTAAAATTGATATAATTTGATTCGCAATCATTCAAAGTATAATCCTACTTAGTTTCATAATCAGATTCAACCTAAATCTAGATCAAATTCATCAAAAACTATGTTTAGTTGTTCGTATTTGATGACGTCACTCACCCGTACGGACACCTGTCTGAACGGTTTGGATTAGTTAGTTACTGAAAGTTGTTTGCTGACATCATCATTGTTACACGCACGGATTACAACCCGTGCGGATAACCTGAAAAGTCAAAAGGTCAAAGTTATTCATACGAACAATCATCCGAGCATATCATTATCCGTGCGGATAACATCTGTCATTCGTCCGGATAACTACTCGGACGGATCATCATTTGGTTCAAGTGTTTGAAATTTTTAGAATTTGTAAAAATTGTCTAAGTGTTTGAAAATTGTTTCAGGTATTTGAAAATGGAAGAATTCATGAATCCCTTCAGTGAGATGTATGCTTTCGCGGGTAACTCCGGAGACGATACTTCCAACCATTCAAATGATAATCCGAACCCGAAGAAAACTTTGTCCGATGCCCTAAGTGTTGAAAGCGCATATGGTACTTATAACAAACCACCAAAGTTAATGGCAATCGAAGAGTATAATCGTTGGGCAAAAAGATTTGATGAGTGGCTGAGAGCATTCGCATATCCAAGCTGGAAAAGCCTAAAGAACGGTTTCAAAAGTGGTAGACAAGATTGTGAGAATCTGGAAGAGACTGAAGATATAGAAAACTTTGTGGCTGAACAAAAATGCGTCGCTTTGATTCACCAGTCCGTAAGAGACGACATTATTTCACTAATTGAATACACAAACGCAAAAGATCTACAGAGTTCAAAAGTAGCAAAATGGAAGTGTTTTGTGATGAAAAAGGTATATTGCATGAGTTTAGTGCTCCTTACACTCCGCAGCAGAATGGAGTAGCTGAAAGAAAGAACAGGACGCTAATTGAAACGGCCAGGACAATGCTTGCTGATTCTAAATTACCAGTCAATTTTTGGGCAGAAGCAGTGTCAGCCGCATGCTATACTCTCAATCGGGTTCTCACTGTCAAGAAATTCAATAAGACGTGTTTTGAGCTGATCAATAACCGCAAACCGAACCTGAAGTATTTAGAACCGTTTGGGTCTCCCTGCACAGTTCTAGAGCCTTTTGGTAAATTTGGTCCAAAGAGCATAGAAGGAATATTTGTGGGATTCTCAAGTCCATTAAAACGAGTCTTTGTTCCAAGCTTGAAGCGGATTATTGAAGCAACGAATGTTGAGTGTCAAGGTTACACAATGCCACCGCAGAATCCAGGCAATTCATGGCGTTTTCACTATGACAAATTATGGGATTCATTTGACATGGAAGAAGAAGAAGAAGAACAAGATTTATTTGACGAGTTGGATATTCTAAGAGAGTATGAGTCATCGCAGGAAAAGTTCCCAGCTGAGTATTCAAGTCACCACGACAAACTTCAAATGACGATGAAGCAGGTCCAAGCAATGCTGGAGAATATGGTGATATCCAACAAAATGAAGTTGCTCATGATAATCAGACGGCACAGAATGATAATCAAGAATCTGAGAATAGACCAGTATTTGATTGTGGTGATTCAGATTCTGAGGGGGAGCAAATTCAGATTTCAAGTCAAACAAACTCAGTCAGTGAACAAGGTGCAAATCAAAATATTACAAATCTGGAGGGAGAGGTAGATGTTCCAGGCGAGGTGATGCCAAGAACTCTTTCATACCATCCAGAGGAGCTGATCATTGGAGAATTGCAATAAGGCGTTCACACTAGACGTCAAATTGACCAAAGCCTTACTTGTTTTTATTCTACAGTAGCACCTTTACAAACTGAGTTTTCACTAAGTTGTTTTATTTCGCAGATCGAACCGCGAACATACAAAGAGGCGCTAACTGAAGATTCTTGGGTCAATGTTGTTAGTACATAACGTCTGTAGCTTCCGTCAGCATATTGTCATATTTTGTATACTGTGTTTTTGTAATATATATGTATGTAGATAGCGTGACAACTCAGGAATAGGTTCTGTATGTAAAAGTGTTGGTTAGTACAAGTTCATCCGCACGCATGGCAATACGTCCGGATGACAATACGTACGGATGGTAATACGCACGGATGACTTATCCACACGGATAAGTCATACGCACGTATGAGTCATACGCACGTATAAGTCATACGCACGGGTAAGTCATACGCACGGATAGCCCACCCGTACGCACAACACTTCTTAGTTTCCTGAGGTTGTCTATAAATAGGAGGTCCGGTGCAACTTTGTCAGAACTTTTGACACGCACGGATAGTCTGTACTTCTACCGGATCCTTGTGACTTTCAGAACACTCAATAGAAAGAGCAGACAAGCAGTTAAACGTTGAATTCTGTGTTGAACAAATCTGTGATTCGTCATAATGGATTCCGCACATTAAGACGAAATCGATTCATCTTGTTCCTACGATCAGATCCTGTATCAACGGGACCAACAAGTGGTATCAGAGCGTCCAGGGAGCTGAATCGAGATCAACAACACCGAATTCACTGGAATTCAAGCTTTATTCGCCGATCAAAGTCAAATTTCACCGGAGATTTGACATCTGTTGCCGATTTGATTCAAATTTCACCGGAAATTTGACAGATTTCTTCTACTTCTACTTAGTTTTTGCATTTGTTCTTCATTCGTCACCATAAAATCAGAAAAACTTAAAATTGAGCAAGAATCTACGGTTAAAATTTGTTAAAATTGATATAATTTGATTCGCAATCATTCAAAGTATAATCCTACTTAGTTTCATAATCAGATTCAACCTAAATCTAGATCAAATTCATCAAAAACTATGTTTAGTTGTTCGTATTTGATGACGTCACTCACCCGTACGGACACCTGTCTGAACGGTTTGGATTAGTTAGTTACTGAAAGTTGTTTGCTGACATCATCATTGTTACACGCACGGATTACAACCCGTGCGGATAACCTGAAAAGTCAAAAGGTCAAAGTTATTCATACGAACAATCATCCGAGCATATCATTATCCGTGCGGATAACATCTGTCATTCGTCCGGATAACTACTCGGACGGATCATCATTTGGTTCAAGTGTTTGAAATTTTTAGAATTTGTAAAAATTGTCTAAGTGTTTGAAAATTGTTTCAGGTATTTGAAAATGGAAGAATTCATGAATCCCTTCAGTGAGATGTATGCTTTCGCGGGTAACTCCGGAGACGATACTTCCAACCATTCAAATGATAATCCGAACCCGAAGAAAACTTTGTCCGATGCCCTAAGTGTTGAAAGCGCATATGGTACTTATAACAAACCACCAAAGTTAATGGCAATCGAAGAGTATAATCGTTGGGCAAAAAGATTTGATGAGTGGCTGAGAGCATTCGCATATCCAAGCTGGAAAAGCCTAAAGAACGGTTTCAAAAGTGGTAGACAAGATTGTGAGAATCTGGAAGAGACTGAAGATATAGAAAACTTTGTGGCTGAACAAAAATGCGTCGCTTTGATTCACCAGTCCGTAAGAGACGACATTATTTCACTAATTGAATACACAAACGCAAAAGATCTATGGGAAAAGTTAAAAATAAAATGTGTAGGAAGTACAGAAATAGTAAAAAACAAAAAGAAACTGTTGAGAAAAGAGTTTGATTTGTTTGGATGCTTAAAAAATGAATCTGTTTGTAAAATGATTGAGAGATTTGGACACTTAAAGTTGGAATTGGCGAGGCACGGAATTCTCTATTCTCAAGAGGAGCTAGTTGACAAACTGTTCGATTCACTACCAGAAGAGATGGATTGGCAGTACTATGCATTGATGTTAAAGAATACAATCAAAGCTGAAGATCTGACCGTCGACTTGCTGATTGAAAGACTAGAGTGTCATGAATTGGAGATAAAGAAAACACACAAAGTAAATCATTCATCATACCAACAAAACATGGAGCTGTACTATCCAAAGAGTATGATTCCCAAGAATGTTTCTCCAAGAACTGCTTTCTCCGCTGAAAATTCAAACACTTCAAGTAAAGAAAGTCCAAGTTCAAACAATGGTTTTCATGGAGGTTTCTCATCCAATGCTCCAAGCCAGGGATCTTCTTCAAATTCTTCAAGTCAACAACAATCTGTTCCAAAGAATGTGTTTCAATGCAACATTGCGGTGGATTTGAAGAATGCTCAGAATTTTGATGAGGAGTCGGCCAAACAGCAGATGATTTTTCTAGCATCTGTGTTGGAGTCGTATGAAGGGTTAGTAGCTGGGAAGATAGGTAACACCAATCTGACGAAGGAAGATTATGATCAGATTGATCCTGAGGAAATGGAGCTGATCGATATTCGTTGGGCTATGGCTAGTGCTGTTCGTCGAGCACAGCGTTTTATGGAAATTACTGGTAGAAAGACAATTGGTGGTGCATCTACTAAGCTGGGGTTTGATAAATCAAAGGTGACGTGCTTCAAATGTAAGCAGAAAGGTCACTTCAAACGAGAATGCAGAAATGCATATGCTGATGAGTCGGAGAACCCTTTCAGAGATGATTACTACAAGATAGCAATTTATCACCAGAATAAATCTGATCCACCTAGATTGAAGCAGGTTGAAGACAAAAAAGAGAAATCTAGAGCTCTTGCTGTGATTCATGATGATGAAGGTTTTGATTGGAGCGAACTGCTACCAGAGGAAGATGCGGTGGGTTATGCATTTGTGACGAAGATTGTTCCTTTTAAAGACAATAGAACTGAAGAAGAAAAGTTCGTCAACCGAAGAATGAAAGCCCAAACCAGAATGAGCAGAATTTATAACACATACAGAGAAGCTAAAAGAGCAAAAAGGTGGGATGCCGACAGAGAATGTTACCTTGATCCACAAGGAAACATTGCAGTTGACCCAGATTCCATTAGTGTTGATGCTCTCACCCAACAATTTGCCGAGGAAGAAGAAGCTAGACAAAAAGAATGGTGGGGAGGTGGTGATGAGAAACAAGTAGAGAAAGAAGAAAAAGTCAAAGAAGCAGAACAGAAGCCAAAGTCAAAGAATGCTGATGATGGGATCATTGATACATCACAAGAGTTAACGGCTGAAAACTTGAAGAAGATGGCTGAAAAAGTTCTTGCAGCAAAAGAACTTGAGGTAGTCTCTAGTTCTGGAACTGAGTCCAAAAACAAGGTCAGTTCAAATGGTACACTTGAGTCAGGTAAGAAAGTTAAATCTGAAAATGACTGCAAAAATTGCATAAAAGAGTGCAAAGTTTGTAGTACAATCACTTACCTCAATGGTAAGAAGGTTGAAGAGTTGACTAGTAAAGTCAAAAGTGTTGAAAATCAAATCTTAAACCGTGACAAAATGCTGAAAGCTTCGAATGATAGATCAAAAGGATTAGCTGAGAAAATTGAAAATGATAAAAATGACATAGAAAGAATAAGAAAAGAAAACGAAAAGTTGATTCTTGAAAATCGTAAAATTTCTGAAAATTTTGAGAAGCTAAAGCGAACGGTTAAAGATTCTGATGAGAGAAATGGTAAAACAACGAAAGAAAATCTTCAACTATCAGGGGTTCTTAGGGTAAAAGAAGAGTTAATCAACCAACAACTTGATGAAATTGCGAAATTGAAGCTTCAGTTTGAAGAAGCTAAAATTGAGAATGAGCGTATTAATTTGAAACTGAGCAGTTACAACTCTGCAAGCTTTGTTTTGCAACACATTGTTCCAAAACCCATTGGGAAAAACAAAGCTGGCGAAGATGTATACTGTGATGGAACTGGGGTGGGGTTTCATCAAGTTCCGTCACCTGTTCTAAACAATTTTTCAAAGAAGCAATCAGGGTTGGTTAATGATGAAATTGAAACAAATGAGATAAAATTGCCAGAGACAATTGATGTGACATTTTCTTCATCATCATCCGATGATAATGTTCAAACCGAGATTGTTAAATGCATGGCTGAAAGTGTCTTGGATAGTGATTCGACTGAAGATGAAGAATGTTTTCTGAACAATTACATTCCGAAACCAAAATCTAAAAACAACTTAAATGATGAACCGGGTCTTGTGATGTACAAGATGTCTGGTTCTGATAAGTTGTATTCAGACTTTGAGTTTCCTCTGGAGAATGTTAATGTGAACAAATTGAAAAATGTTTTCAAATTGGTTGAAATTGATTTGTCTGAAGTGGACAGTTTGAAACAGACAAAGAGACAAATGAATTTTGAAACAGATAAATCTTACTATAAGAAACCTGTTATTCCACCACGTTTTTCTAACAATAATCGAAATAAATGGTCGGGAGGATATCAGGGTGGTAAGAATTATCAGAAAAAGAATTATCAGAACAAGAAGTTTGCTGTGAAAAAGGTGTTTGTGAACAGTTCAAGTTCACTTTCTGATGAGGAGTCTGAAATTTTTTCAAAAACAAACAAAGAGTTCTTTGAAAAGAAGGCCTCACAGCCTCGGTCTGAAGGCTCAAGTCGGGTAGTTGACACCCGAACATGCTTCAAATGTAATCAAGTTGGACATATTGCACGAAAGTGTACCAACTTGAAGCCTAAGACTGAAACTGTGAAGAATTCTATCAAGAGAGATGTTGTGAAAGGAAAGGCTCCATTGTTTGTTGAGAAAAATGTTTTGAAAAATGAAAACACCAAGATCAAAAATGAACCTGTTAAGAATTCGACATCTAAAAATGATAAATTTTACCAACGGGTTGCATCACCTCAACAAACATGGAAGCCAAAAGTTGTTGAAAAGAAAGCAAATTCACCAAAGGTGTCTGAAACTGAAAAATCATCATCTTCAACAAAGAAGATGTATGTACCTTTGGATTGTTATGAGAAACAAAAATCAACTTCTGAAAAGAAGTATGTGGTGAAGAAAAATCAACCAGCTGGTCAACCTCAAAAAGACGAATTTTTCTTATTCAAAGAGGTTGAAGTTGGAACTGCTGAAAGCCTAAAAATGAATGATAAAAACTTTTCGCCACTTTACACTACAAAAACTCACATTAATATCCAGTTACCCGAGTCAAAAGAGGCTTGGGTAGCATCAAAATCTCATTAAAAGTTTTTGATATGTGCAGGAGCTTTCGAGATCCGTTTCACGTTGGATTATGGATAGTGGAGCTTCTCGGCACATGACAGGAAAGACAGCGCTGCTGTATGATGTCAGAAATATCAATGGAGATTATGTAGGGTTCGCTGGTAACCAAGGTGGTAGAATTGTTGGTGAAGGAACGTTATCCAACAGGATCGTCACGTTTGAAAGAGTTAACTACATTGCTGAGCTGGAAAATAATCTGCTAAGTATCTCGCAGATTTGTGACCGGATGTATACTACTCACTTCATAGACAAAGAGTGTTTGATTTTGAAACCAGGCTTTGTTATTCCTGAAGAATGGATTATCATGAGAGCTCCTAGAGTGAATGATCTGTATGTTTTAGACATGACTGTAGCAACTACAACAACGGGTCAAGCACACTGTTTTGTTTCTAGAGCAACGCAGAAAGAATCAAAGTTGTGGCATCGTAAGATGGGGCACATTCATCTTCGTAAAATGAATCATTTGGTGCATAATGATTTGGTTCTGGGAGTTCACATTAAAGGTTTCCATCTAGAAAAAGAGTGCATTAGTTGCATGAAAGGCAAGCAAAAGAAAAAGTCACACCCCAAAAAGCAAGTCAATTCAGTCTCAAGACCTTTGGAGAGACTTCACATGGATTTATTTGGTCCTGTGAATGTCAAAAGTATTACAGGAGAACTTTATTGTCTTGTGGTTACTGATGATTATTCCAGATTTTCATGGGTATCATTCTTAAAGTCGAAAGAGGAAACGTTTGACAGTTTGAGAGGGTTGTTCAGAAAGATTGAAAATTTGTACCAAAGGCGTATCAGAAGAATTAGAAGTGATAATGGTACTGAATTCAAGAACAACAAGATGGAAGAATATTGTGATGAAAGAGGTATCTTGCATGAGTTTAGTGCTCCGTACACTCCGCAACAGAATGGAGTTACAGAACGTAAAAACAGGACGCTAATCGAAACGGCCAGAACAATGCTTGCTGATTCAAAGTTACCGATAAATTTCTGGGCAGAAGCAGTTTCCGCCGCATGCTATACGCTCAACAGAGTTCTCACTGTCAAGAAATTCAACAAAACATGCTTTTAGTTGATCAATAACCGAAAACCGAATTTGAAGTATCTTGAACCGTTCGGGTCACCCTGTACTGTTCTAGAGCCTTTTGGAAAGTTTGGTCCGAAGAGTATTGAAGGAATATTCATAGGTTATGCAAGTCCATTGCGACGTGTCTTCGTTCCAAGTCTGAAACGGATTATTGAAGCTCAAAATGTTGAATGTCAAGGTCATACAATGCCTCCACAGAATCCTGGCGACTCATGGCGTTTCAATTATGATACTTTGTGGGAGTCTTTCAACATGGAGGAAGAACCAGAGTTCTTTGATGAGTTGGATATTCTAAGAGAGTATGAAGATTCAGATGAAAGATTTCCAGCAGAAACTTATCGAAAACGACCAGCTTCAAATGATGATGAGGCGGGTCCAAGCAATGCTGGAGAACATGACAATATTGAAAATGATGTTGCTCAAGAAAATCAGACGGTAGAGAATGATAATCAAGAATCTGAAAACAGACCAATATTCGATCGTGATGATTCAGACTCTGAGGGGGAGCTAATCCAGTTTTCAAGTCAAAATATTCCAGTCAGTGAACAAATTGCTAATCAAAACGTCACAAATTTGGAGAGTGAAGTAGATGTTTCAGGAGAGGTGATGCCAAGAACGCTTTCTTATCATCCAGAGGAACTGATAATCGGAGAACTGCAATCAGGCGTCCGCACTCGAAGACAGCTTGATCAAGGATTTACATGTTTTTATACAAAAGTTGCTCTTTTACAAACTGAATTTTCATTAAGTTGTTTTATCTCGCGGATAGAACCAAGGACGTACAAAGAGGCGCTTACTGAAGATTCGTGGGTAAATGCAATGCAGGAGGAGTTAAACCAATTTGAAAAGTTAGGTGTATGGAAGCTAGTAGATTTGCCCGATGGTCACCGGAAGATTAATACCAAATGGGTGTTTAAATGCAAGAGGGATGATTGAGGAGTTATCATTCGAAACAAAGCTCGACTCGTTGTCCAAGGCTTCAGTCAACAGGAGGGGATAGATTTCACCGAAGTATATGCCCCTGTCGCAAGACTTGAAGCAATCAGAATCTTCCTTGCATTCGCATCATGGAAAGGATTTAAAGTTTTTCTGTTAGATGTGAAGTCGGCGTTTCTCTACGGCAAGGTGAAAGAGGAGGTTTATGTCGGACAGCCACCGGGCTTCACCGACCCAATTCACAAAGACAAAGTTTATCTCCTTGATAAGGCATTGTACGGATTACATCAGGCCCCGAGAGCCTGGTATGAGACCTTGTCTCAACATCTGTTAGCCAACCACTTCACTCGAGGAAAGATAGACGCCACTCTGTTCACAAAAGAAGTCGATGGGCATCTTCTGATTGTCCAAATTTACGTGGACGACATAATTTTCGGGTAAACAAATGAACAACTCTGCAAAGATTTTGAACAAGTTATGAAGCAGAAGTTTGAAATGTCTTCAATGGGTGAGATGAAGTTCTTCTTGGGACTTCAAGTTGATTAACTTCCCGAGGGAACTTTCATACATCAAACAAAATACGTTCATGATGTTCTAGAGAAATTCGGGATGTCAGGAATGTCATCAATGTCCACCCCATTAGCGACGAATCATGGGATAAACCCTGATCTCACCGGAGAGAAGGTAGATGAAACATTGTATCGTTCCATGATCGGCTCGTTAATGTACTTGACGGCATCAAGACCGGATATTATGTACCCAACCTGCCTCGCGGCTCGATTTCAGTCAAATCCTAGAGCTTCGCACATGGTAATTGTGAAAAGGATTCTACGCTACCTGAAAGGAACTCCATCTCTGGGGTTGTGGTATCCAAAAGTTGGCGACTTCATGCTCGAAGGATATTCTGATTCTGATTTCGGATGCTGCAAAGTGAATGCTAAATCAACAACAGCGGGGTGCCAGTTTTTCGGACCACGATTGGTCACCTGGCAATGCAAGAAGCAGACCTCTGTAGCTTTATCCACTTGTGAAGCTGAATATGTATCTGCTAGCAGCTGCTGCTCTCAGATCTTGTGGATCCAGCAACAGATGAGAGACTATGGTTTGCAATTTCTTAACTCCCATATCTTTGTTGATAATGAGGCAGCAATTAACATAACAAAAAATCCTGTTCATCACGCTAAAACTAAACACATTGAAATTCGTCATCACTTCATCCGAGACTGTTTCGAGAAGAAGTTGATACGAATAGAGAAAATCCACACCGATGAACAAAAAGCTGACTTACATACCAAAGCTTTTGACAAAACACGTTTTAAATATCTTTTGAAACTTAATGGTATGAAGTTGCTATCGGATGTGGAGGAAATTGTTGGCGTTGATGAAGGTACCACTGTAGATGATGTTGAGAAACAATCTGCAATGGTTTGTCGAATTTTTACTTGTTTTGGTTTTTAGGGGGAGATAGTAGTTTTATTTTCAGAAAATACAAAACCAATAAAAAAGTCGAAAAAGCAAAAAACATTAGAAAATTTCAAAAACCCAAAAACATGATAAAATTTCAAAAAGAGTTTGTGTAAAAAGGGAAAATGATAGTACATCAGCTAGACGGTTACAGTATGCTAAAGAAATGGAAAGTTCAAATGCGTTAAACAGTCTCACTAATGATGTGTCGATAGGTTTTTGCACATTTAGTAAGTCTGTTCGAGATATAAACCTAAAATCTTACTTGCTTATTTCGTGGGGAACACTACTTGGATATATAGGTAACCCCTGAAATCTTGTTTGAAAGGTCTCATAATCTGATATACTAGGTCTTTATACTCAATGATGTCTGGGGTATTATTCCGGGACTTCTGCTGAACGGTAGTTCTGACCTAGTCCTTGGATAATACTTTCTGCAAATGCTTGAAACACAGCATAAACCCTCAGCATGCCGTTGAAACAATAAAATTGATAGTCGCTGCTGTTGTAGCTAAAAGATCCTCTAAAGGGGACATTCCTTAAAGTCGAAGCTGATATCTCTCTGCGTATACGGAAGTATCGACCTGAGATCCCTCGGCCCTCGCATACCTAATTTATGTACAGATATCATTGTAGTATACTCACCTGTAAGACTGATTATTGGGATTCTGGATACGGGAGTATATTCAAGAGGTGGGACACAAGTATAAGTTTAAGTCTCTAAAATACTTAAACAGTATCCTGAACAGATTGAAATGTGTGTAAGAATTTAAGTGGATCAGCATATCGACAATCTAGGTGAATTGTTTAATGTTTGGCATGAAATCAAGCTTAATGGTACTTGTAACTTGTCGGAAGCTGATATGATTCCCTAACACGCTCACCAAAAATATGTTTGTAAATAGTTTACATTTACTGCTCTTATATTTCTGTTTTTCATTTCTAGTCTAATTGCTTCTTTAAAAATCCCAAAAAGATTTTAATTTTCTGCTTTATTTTCCGACAAACCAAAGTGGAGAGTTGATCTTCAGATTCGAAAGTTGATAGAAGATGCAGGAAGTTTCTGGGATGGAAGATGAGTTTGGAGCTAATCATAACTAATTTGTAATTGAAATGACAAACACAAGTTCATTAAGTTGATACTTGTAATTTTTCAGAAAAATGATTGAACAAAAATTCCAAAAGTCAATATGCTTTGTTTCAGGTCAACCAAGGTCATTAAGTTGGACTTGGTCGACAAATTAAGTATCTTGGGTCATTAATTTGAACCAAGCAACTTAAGTGGATTTCTAAAAACTGACAAGTTTTGAGAAAAATCAAAGTTTTCATTAAAAAGGTTAAAGTGTGCCTCATTCGGATGTTCATCCGGACGGATAGCCATACGCACGGATGGTTATACGCACGGGTGACAATACGGATTTGTTAATAGTATATATAGAGGGTCAAAGAGTCAGTCAAAGTTATCCGCACGCACAATACTCTTTCTCTCTCACTCACACTTCAACTTTCTGATTTCGGAATTCTTTGCACGGATCTTTGTTTTCGTTGGTTTGCACAACATTTACAATGGCAAAGGTATGTTTTTCTAACTCAAATCTGCAAAAATCTGTTGTTTGATATCTGTTCATCGCGTATCTTTTCTTTCGGAGCTTTAATCTTAGATCTAGCCTGTGTTAGTTTGTTTTGTCATGAATAAATCATAGGGTTTTGCTCGGAATGATTAGATCTAGGGTTTTACCGGTTTAATTTTTGTTATAACATGTTTAAATCTTGTAGATCTGATGTTTGGACGGTACGAAGTGTCGGCTAGGTTTTTGTGAAATTAAACTGTGAATATGACGTTTTAGACAATATTGAACATAGGGTTTTGATCGCGTTGACATCTTCTGTATAGATCTGTGTTCAATTTTAGGATTTGCCTTAGAAAATTTTTGATGTTCATAGACTGTTCTTCATCTGTGACTTGTATCCGCACGCATAACTTGTACGCACGGATAGCAATCCGGGGCAATGTCATGTTGTACGCACGGATAGCAATCCGGGGCAATGTCATGTTGTACGCACGGATGGCAATACGGGGCATAGACAAGTTGTCCGCACGGACAACTTATCCGCACGGATAAGTCATACGCACGGATAAGTCATGCGTACGGATAACCTTTTAATTGTCAAACCGTACAGAAAGTTTTTCTTTGTCAGAATATTTTGAGATCCCAAAATTATTTCTTAAATGAATAAAATTTCTGCAGGATTGGGATAAATCTCATAATATTTATTATGTATTGGATAAAGTGTATACCGAAAACACAATAGTTCAAGATGTTGCGAAATTCTTGAGAGAAAGCAGAATCTCTAAGGCTTTAACTGATAAGACTGTAGCTTATGAATCTCATGTGAAACGATTTTGGAGTGCTGCAAGATACGAAGAGAGTGATAAAACCATATATTCTGCTGTATCAAAGAAGGATGAGAATGGAAGAGATATAAATTTGGAGATGAAAGTGACAGTTGGTGATGTAAGGAGAGTGTTGAATTTAGGAGACTCTGATAGTGACCCAACCATAGTTTCTGAACGTCTTGTAAAAGGGTTGTGGTGCAGAATGGGTTTTGCTGGTAGTGTGAATGGAAAGATGCAGAAGACAAGTTTCAGTCACGCTTATAAATTCATGGCTCATTGTGTTATTCATGCATTGTCACACAGAAAGGGTGGATATGATGAAACTCAAGATTATATCATGAATATCATTGCTTGTCTTGTACTGAACAGACCGTACAATATCTCTCAAGTAATTTTTGATCACATGTCAGAGAATATAAAGGATGGAAGCAAGAGGTTCCTTATGTATCCTAGGTTTGTCCAAATGTTGATAGATGATCAGTTTGAAGGTTTAGAAAAGAGAAGTAACGACATTTTGAGATTGAGGCATATGTCACCAGACACAATCAGCAGGTTGATCAAAGGTCCAAATCCAGGAGCAAAAAGAATGATCTGCAAAATTTCAAATCCAGATTATGTAGCTCCAGAAAATGATGCTTGGAGACATGAAGATAGCAATTCTGATAATGAAGATGACAAGATGAGTTTGTTCTTTAAGAAAGATACAAGATGGTGGTGTATCAAGGATGGAAAGAGAAAGAGAACTCCAAAGACGTCCCCTGCAGTTTCTATTCCGAAGAAAGTAGAAAAGGGTATTGTGAAAGGGGGAGTCATAAGGAAATTAAAATTTTATATTGTGAAAATTTCTAATAAATTTGTCAAACATCTGTTTTGCAGGGTCTTCTAGAAAACAGCAGCACAAGTTGATAGATGAAACAGTGTTGGAACCGTCAGCAGTTATTCAAGAAGGAGCTGATTTGTTATCTCAATCTCTTCAAAGTTTCTTAAAAAGGAATGAGGATGCTGCTAAAGGTGTTAAAGATCAAGAAGGTGTCGTTCAAGATCTATCAAGTGATGATGATTCTGAAACCACTATATCAGAATCTGAACTTGATCCAATCACCCTTGGCAAAGGAAAAGTTCAGTTAAAGAAAAGGTCTCCAAAGAAAAAGAAAGGGTCAGATGAAGAAGATTCAACCTATGATCCTGAAAATCCAAAGAAACAAATCAAGAAAAGAAAAGCTGTTCTAGCAGGATTTATTCCAAGAAGTGTTCGAGCAAGAAAAGGCGAAAGTCAAGTTCAAAAGGAACATGATGGTAAAGATACTCAACATGTTGAATCATCTCAACCACAAGAAACTGAAGCCGAAAAGCAGACTAGTCACGATGACTACGTTGAAGTTACTGAGGCTGGAGTCTTTTATTCAAAGTTTCCAAAAGTTCCAGAAAATATAGAGATTCCAGAATCTTCACGTCCAAGAAGTTCAGATGATTTCTTTAGCAATCTTCCACATGCTTCAGGTGATCCGTTGGAAGATCTGAATTTTGATGATGATTTATTCAACAATGAAGAAGTGAGAGTTCTGGCAAAGAAAGTCAAAGATCTTGAAAAAGAAAAAGAAAAGGCTGAAAGCGAACGTGATCTTTTATTGAAGCAAGTTAATAAAATAATGAAAGCTCATGATCAACTCAGATCGGTGTTAATCTTTCATGGCTAAAGTGAAGAATATAAAGGAAGATGGTGAGAATAATGCTAAAGTGATTGAAGCTCTTATGGCAGAAATTTCTTCATTGAATGAGAAAACAAAGAATCTCCAGGATGTAAATCAGACACTCAATCAACTTCTCAGTGAAATGAGTGAATCTACTTCAAATGAAATGAAAGCAATGAAGTTGGAGATGGAAGCCATGAAAGCAGACAAAGTGATGAAAGATGAACAACTTAAAATGTTATATTCTGTTGTGGAAAATCTTTTGAAAAAGGATGTTCATGCTGCCTACAATGAAATTGAAGTAAGAAAAGTTGAAGAAAGAAGACTTGAGAGAGAAAGAAGACTAGCTGAGGATGCGATACAAAAGAACAAAAGTATAGTTGAAGATGTTCAAGAAGCTGGTGGTTCTTCAAGTCAAGTTGATGCTGAAATGATTGATGCTGAAAATGCTCAAGAACAAGTTGCTCAAGAACAAATTGAACATGGTCAAGATTTCATGTTAGTTGGAGAGCCTTCTCAAATCATTGATTCTGATGAAATCATTCGTAGAGTTACTGCTGAACAAAAGAAGAAAAGGGCCAAAGAAGTATTGCTACTTGAATGGAAGACAAAGCAATTTGTTCTTGTTGGTAATGCATATACTGTGCCTCTCAACGTAAAAGAAGCTCTTTACAGAATAAAAGTTATGAAAAGGAGAAAAGAAGCAAAGAAAGCTCGTGGAGAGGAAGTTAGTGATTCTGATGAAGAACCTCTTGGAGATGATGAAGCAGATGAAGAAGAAGAGAAAGATGACGATGATGAGAAAGACGATGATAATAAGAAAGATGATGATAAGAAGAATGATGACGATGATCAAGGTTCTTCAGGATTGATTGTGAAGAATCCTATTGATGAACAAAAGATTGAGGAGTTTCTGAATAATCAGATCAACGAACAAGAAGATGATGATCAGCAAGAAACTTCTACTTCTGGAAAGCAGCACATGGATCAGGTATTCCTCACAAATCCCACCGTCATTTTCTTACAAGATAAAAATCAGGAAGTGATTGAGGTTAGAAGATCAAGGGAAGAGATGTTAGAGGAATTGGGTTTGCAAGAAGGCAAATTTAAATTCGATATTGAAGATGAGATTCCTGAAACTTCTGAAGATGTATTTGAGCCAAGATATGCTTTCGAAGCTGATCATTACAATGATGTAATTGTTGAAGATGCTTCATATTCATCTGATGATGAAGTTAATTTTCATTATTCTGGGATTGATGAAACATTTCCTTCGTTGTCGGAAATGTTCAAAGATCGAAATGAAGAAGAAATTAGAAGAAAGATAGTGGAGAAAGTGTCTGCAGAAGGTATTCCAAATACCATACCGAGAGAAAATCTTGCCGAAGAAAGAAAGAAATGGTACAAAGTCATGCCAAAAGAGAGAAAGAAACTAAGAGCACTTCAATTCTTCACACACGACAAAGAACTCTCTTGGGGTGATATTCTCTCTTGGGGATATTGGGAAGACTTGAAAGTTTATGCAATCAGAAGAGAACAAGGAGTACAGTACTTTGAGTTCTTAGCTGATATCAAAACTCTGCCTTGGTGGGATATAGATGAGTTGGTAAAAACAAAGAACATCAAAGAATTCTACCATGGGTTAGATGTGAAGCAACATGATCAAAGGTTATGGAATTATGTGAAGCTGCAAGCTGAGAAAAGGTATCCTGATTGGAAACCACACTTTCCACAACAAATTGTCAGAATCTTAGAAAGTGGTGAAAAAGATATTACTCTGGATGTCAAGCCTCCTAGTTGCTTGAAGAACATGCCTTTACGGGCAATGGAGCAAGATTTCCACGATGAGTTTGAAGGGTGGTTGTACAATCAAACTACAGCTGAAGCAATAATCTCTTTAAATAACAAGTCCACAGGAGAAGCAAGAAGGATCTGTGTGTTAGATCCTATGTGGCTTGTAAATTGCTCGAAGAAAGATATCGATTGTCTGTTCTACAACAAGATAGTTTATGAGAGACCTGACAGAGAGCAAGCTATGCAATATCAAAAAGTTGTGGATGTTTGTTACGCAAAAGACATCAACTCTGGAAGATACTGGAAGACAAAATGGAGAGATCTAGAGATTGACGAGTTCTTGAAAGTATACAAGCGTGAACAACGTTCCAAAAAGATTGCTGAAAGAGCTGCTGAGTTGGGAAAACGTAGACTGGGGATTGTTCCTCCAACAGATCAAACACCAATTGAATCTGAAGAAAACAAAATTCCAAAGTGGGAACGGAAGCGTGAAGGAGATCCTGTCTACAGAAATTGGTGGATGACTGAAGGAAGACAAAAATGAAAAAGAATGTTGGAGGAAAAGGCACAGAAAAGAAGGGAGAAAGCGCGTGAACGAAGACGTAGCAGAAGGAATTGAAGACTATGCTGGAAGGTACTACAGCTACATCCGAGGGGGAGTCTGTTAGTACATAACGTCTGTAGCTTCCGTCAGCATATTGTCACATTTTGTATACTGTGTTTTTGTAATATATATGTATGTATGTAGATAGCGTGACAACTCAGGAATAGGTTCTGTATGTAAAAGTGTTGGTTAGTACAAGTTCATCCGCACGCATGGCAATACGTCCGGATGACAATACGTACGGATGGTAATACGCACGGATGACTTATCCGCACGGATAGCCCACCCGTACGCACAACACTTCTTAGTTTCCTGAGGTTGTCTATAAATAGGAGGTCCGGTGCAACTTTGTCAGAACTTTTGACACGCACGGATAGTCTGTACTTCTACCGGATCCTTGTGACTTTCAGAACACTCAATAGAAAGAACATACAAGCAGTTAAACGTTGAATTCTGTGTTGAACAAATCTGTGATTCGTCATAATGGATTCCGCACATTAAGACGAAATCGATTCATCTTGTTCCTACGATCAGATCCTGTATCAACGGGACCAACAAATGCTATGCAAGAAGAGTTGAGTCAGTTTGAGAAGTTAGGTGTGTGGAAGTTAGTAGACTTGCCAGATGGCAAAGGAAGATAAACACCAAATGGGTGTTCAAGTGCAAGAGAGATGATCGAGGAGTTATTATTCGTAACAAAGCTCGACTCGTAGTCCAGGGTTTTAGTCAACAGGAGGGGATAGATTTCATTGAAGTGTATGCTCCAGTTGCTAGACTAGAAGCAATCAGAATCTTCCTAGCATTTGCATCTTGGAAAAATTTCAAAGTTTATCAGTTAGATGTAAAATCGGCGTGTCTCTACGGGAAAGTTAAAGAGGAGGTATATGTCGGACAGCCACCGGGATTTACCGACCCAATCCACAAAGACAAGATCTACTTGTTAGATAAAGCGATGTATGGTTTACACCAGGCACCGAGAGCTTGGTACGAGACATTGTCTCAACACCTGCTAACCAACAGCTTCATCCGAGGAAAAGTGGATGCCACTCTCTTCACCAAAGAGGTCGACGGACATCTTCTGATCATTCAGATATACGTGGACGACATCATATTTGGGTCAACAAATGAGAATCTGTGCAAAGATTTTGAACAAGTTATGAAGCAAAAATTTGAAATGTCATCAATGGGTGAGATGAAATTCTTTTTGGGTCTACAGGTTAATCAACTGTCTAAGGGAATTTTCATACATCAAACGAAGTATGTTCATGATATCTTGGAGAAATTTGGGATGTCAGGTTCTACTCCAGCTTCCACCCCATTAGCGACGAATCATGGGATAAACCCTGATCTCACCGGAGAGAAGGTAGATGAAACGATGTATCGTTCCATGATCAGATCGCTGATGTACTTGACTGCTTCAAGACCCGATATTATGTACCCAACGTGCCTCGCAGCAAGATTTCAATCTAACCCGAGAGCTTCGCACATGGTGATTGTGAAAAGGATATTTCGCTACCTGAAAGGAACTCCATCACTGGGGTTGTGGTATCCAAAAGATGGTGAATTCATGCTCGAAGGGTATTCCGATTCCGATTTCGGATGCTGCAAAGTTAATGCTAAATCAACAACAGCGGGGTGCCAGTTTTTCGGATCACGCTTGGTCACCTGGCAATGCAAGAAGCAGACCTCTGTAGCTTTATCCACATGTGAAGCTGAGTATGTATCTGCTAGCAGTTGCTGCTCTCAGATCTTGTGGATCCAGCAACAGATGCGAGACTACGGTTTGCAATTTCTTAACACTCCTATCTTTGTTGATAATGAGGCAGCGATTAACATTACTAAAAATCATGTTCATCACGCTAAAACGAAACACATTGAAATTCGACATCACTTCATTCGAGATTGTTTCGAGAAGAAGTTGATTCGAATTGAGAAAATCCACACTGACGAGCAAAAAGCTGATTTACATACCAAAGCATTTGATAAAAATCGTTTTCAATATTTGCTAAAATTGAACGGTATGAAGCTTTTATCGGTGTTGGAGGAGATTCTTGGTGTTGATGAAGGAGACATTGTAGATGATGTTGAGAAGCAATCTGCAATGGTTTGTCGATTTTTTACTTGTTTTGGTATTTAGGGGGAGAGTATAGGGTAATATTTTCAGAAAATACAAAAAAAGTAAAAATTTCAAAATCCAAAAACAATAGAAAGCCAGAAAAGAGCTTGTGTAAAAAGGGAAAATGATAGTACATTGTCTTGACAGTTACAGTATGCTAAAGATATGTAAAGTTTAAAATGAGTTAAACAGTCTCGCTGATGATGTGCCGATAGGTTTTTACACATTTAGTAGGTTTGTTCGGGATATAAACCTAAAATCCTTGCTTATTTCGTGGGGAACACTACTTGGATATATAGGTAACCCCTGAAATCTTGTTTGAAGGATCCCTCTTTCTGAGATACTAGGTCTTTATACTCAGTGATATCTAATCCCGGGACTTCTGATTTTGCGGAAGCAATGGCCTAGTCCCCATATAATACTTTACCGCTTGCTTGAAATATAGCACCGCCCTCAGCATAAAAAATGATAAAACATTGAAAAATGTAAATCATGTGCTGTTGTAAAAAGGATCCTCTAAAGGGGACACACCAAAAGTCGAAGCCGTCATCTCTCTGCTGAACGGAAGTTCTGACCTGAGCTCTCACGGTTTTTCGCAATTTAACCCCTTACAGATATCATCTGTGGTATACTCACCTGTAAGACTGAATATAGGGATCTGGATATGGGAGTATATTCAAGAGGTGGGACACATGAATGAGTTTAAGTCCTAAAACACTAAATCCGTATCCTAGACAGATTGAAAATTGTGTGAGAATTTAAGTGGATCAGTATATCGACAATCTAAGTGAATTGTTTAATTCTGAGTATGTAATTAAAGCTTAACAGTACTTGTGACTTGTCGTATAGCTGATATGATTCCCTAACACACTCACCAAAAATATGTTTGTAAATAGTTTACATTCTGTATTTTATTTCTGTAATTCATGTCTAGTTTAGAAACTTTATTAAAAATCCAAAAAGATTTTACATTTTTGCTTTAGTTTTGACAAACCAAAGTGGAGAGTTGATCTTCAGATTCAAATTGAAGCAGATGCATGAAGTTTTCTGAGCTGGATGATGAGTTGGGAGTTTTACATGATTATTGAAAAAAATGAAAAGTCAGAACAAGTTAATTGATTTGAAACTTGTGAATTTCAGAAAATCGTTTGAAAAAAGTTGAACAAATGTCAGTGTGATTTATCTCAGGTCAACCAAGGTCATTAAGTTGGACTTGGAAGACAAATTGAGTAATCAGGGTCATTAATTTGCACCTGAATACTTAAGTGGATTTCTAATTCTGACAAAAACAACAAATGAGATTGAATGGTAAGTTTGGATTGAAACTGTTATTGTCATATATCTTATATATAGGTAGAGATTGTGCAGGTAACAGGTATGAATTTAAGAAAGCAGCTAAGCAATATCCCAGCCTACTGATAGGGGGAGTTTGAAGACTTAAAAGTCAGATGCAGTTCCTGGATCTACATTCAAGGGGGAGCTTGAAGGTGTTAAAGATTCAGATTCTATGATTCATGCTAGCTGTTGATAGAAGAGAAGATTTGAAGGAAGCTTTTACAATGTCAAGACAATTTGGAAAGAGACAAAGACTAAAGACTCAATGTCGAAGACTTCGTCAACATCCAAGGGGGAGTCTGTTGGTGCATCTAGTGTCTGTTAACTTCATCTTAATCGAGTCTTTTGTCTAGATAGGATAAACGAGCACACAACAGGGTTGAAATTAGGGTTTTATATGTGAAAGTCGGTAATTTCGCTTGAATATGACATTGAACAGTTCAAGCGAAATCAGCATTATAATTTCGCTTGAAACATACATGTCTTGTTCAAGCGAAATCAGAACTCTATATATAGGTGTGTGCTGGTGTCATTTGGAGCGAAATTAGATCATATATTCTGAGTCGATGTGCTGTCCGTTTTTCATTTGAATTGTAAAAAGCTCAAAATCAATCAATAAGAAGATAATTAGAAAGGAACAAGTTGTTTGACATCAATTACATTGATTCCGCTTTTGTATTTGATGATGAACTACTCAGATTGACTCGTTAAGGTCACACGATTGATCCAACAATCATCTAGGTATAATCACCTGTAAGACTGAATATTGGGATCTGGATACGAGAGTATATTCTGAGGTGGGACACGCGAATAAGTGTAAGTCATTAAAACACTAATCTCGTATCTCGAAACAGTTGAACTTTGTGTAAAAATTTAAGTGGATCAGTATACTGACAATCTAAGTGAATCGTTTAGAACTTAAAATGTTTAAAGCTTAACAGTGTTAGTGATTGGTCTCATAAACTGATATGATCCTCTTACACAAACTCACAAAAATATTGGCTGTAAATATTTCTTTACTTCAGTTCTTTACAAAATCCAAAAAGATTTTCAGTGTGTTTTAGCATAAATTTTGAAAATTAAAAAAAAAAAGATTTTCGACAACAGATGTTGGAGAGCTGATTTTCAAAATTCCGTGTACTAAACATGATGAAATGGTTTGGGAAATTATGTTTAAAAAAGTTTTTCTTACAAGTGGTCATTCGAATTTATAAATGTTAAATCATTTTAGATGATATCTTCAAGTGATTGTTTGAAATTGATTCTACATGTGGTAAGCAGAGATTAAATTTGAAATTTGTGAAATTTATTTCTGGGTTAAGAATGTGCAGGTTAGCCAGGTTTCGATACCTGAACTATGTAAGAGCCAGACTACGATCCCAGCACAATTCAAGGGGGGTCTGTTAACTAAGAGGAGTTTGAAGATTGTAGAGCCAAGTTCAGATCCTGACGTTCATGCAAGCTGATGATACTGATGAACTTAAGGAATCAAGAGATCTGATCAAGAGAATTAGAAAGCTCGAGATTCAGTAGACCAACATCCAAGGGGGAGATTAGTTGATAGAGAGAAGAGAGGGGATTAAGGATGCTTTACATTGTTAGATACTTCGAAGAGAACAATAAGAGTGATAAAGACTGAATATTGAAGACTCGACACTGAAGACTTCATCAACATCCAAGGGGGAGTCTGTTGGTGCATATGTCTGTCGACTTCGTCTTGTATCGAGTCTTGTTTTAGATTAGATAGATCAGGGCACAATATTCGAGAAAAATGTCAAAGTTATGTTTATAGGCATTTCGCAAGAAATGACATATAAGGCATTTCGCACGAAATGACATAGTCATTTCGTACGAAATAGAGCCTTGGGTCATTCCGCATGAAATGTTATTTCGTGTGAGTTGATTTCGTACGAAATAGGCTTACCTATAAATACTGGTGCCTTGGTTCTCATTTGTAACTTTCCGGTTTTAGTGTCGAACTGCTGCCGAAGTGTCTACTCGCTGTAAAACGTTGTTATATCAATCTAAAGACAGTTTAAAGTGAATTGCAAGCTGAATTACCTCAATACGTTTGTTTCCGCCTCTCGTATTGAGCAAAAACTCTTCTGAACGACTCGTTAAGGTCGTATGATGATCCTACATTGATTCAAAACTTAAACAATTTTCAACATGTTCAATAACAGGGTTGCCACCCGACCGGATGGACATCCAACCGAGTGACTGCCCTGCTGTGAACTTGTTCTCCCTGAGAAGCCTTGCCATTCGAGTCGTCACCCAATCAAACGACTGTTCGACCGACCGACCGACCGACCTGAAGGGTAGAGATACTTCTCTGTTTTCAAAATACGACAACGAAAACTTCAAAAGACAAACCATCATACACAAACACATCCTTCTCAAAGGAGGAAACAATCCACTCAAAAGGTCACCCGACCAGATGACCATCCGAGCGGACTGTCAACCTAACGACCGGCCGTCCGATCGGATTTCCATCCAGTCGAACTGCTGATCGACCCAACCTTCACTTGTTCCATTTTTACGCGTCTCTTATCGTTATGCTATCAATCTGTTCAGGCTAACCCTACTCTCTAGCGCTCCCTTCAATCCATCCATCGCTGTGAGTATACTCGATCCCCTTTTGCTTTATGCACTTTTGGGTGTTACATACGTTACGAATATTCAAATCACATCGAACACACTACTCAATACTATTTAAACGCTAACCGTTATTGCATGTATTACGTGGCTTAATGAATGCTTGTTTGTTATGTTTACACATGGAATGTTGTCCACCTGCCTTAGCAAAGATAGTACTATAGTTTGGACTCAGCACCCGTTCGCGGGTGTTGTCAAGGACTATCATTTGCATGGATCACAGTGGTGATTATGTATTATGAACTGTCCCGGACAGTCAACCCGTAGTCATTGGTGTCGATAGACCCATGTCGATAACTAACGTGCCCTCATTTCACTATGCGTACGTGTTGGTTATGCGTAAACGAATTTCAACTTATTATATCTGTTAAACTTGTATGCTCACCTTTACACTATGTGTATTGACTTTTACTTTAATGTATGTGACAGGTGCTTAGGATGTTTACATGCTTAGCTCGCTGTGAAATCGAGGCTAGGAAAGACCTAGGGCCTCTTGTTTGCTATGTGATGAAATCGAAAGCTAGGGAAAAAGGGGCTCTAGAAACAAATAAACAATTTATACTATTTTGTAAATCTGAGTTGTCGGAACAGAACTATTTGACTAGATTTTGTCTGTAATAATTATATTATCACTTATGACATGGTATGGGACGTGTTGCTTTAAATATTTGGTAAATATAGTTGTTATGGAAACTTCTGGACAATCTGTTTCGCTCAGTGCCATGCCCCGATGTTTCCGCCATCGGTTGGGGTGTGACAAATTGGTATCAGAGCCATAACTATAGGGAATTAGGCAAGACTCGACCTAGTCCGGGTCGAAGTCTTAGAGACCTAGTCTATAGTTAGGAACCAACAGACCGACTCGAATATGTCCAGTAGGGATTATGTATGAGCTTACTGCTATTCCTCGCTATTCTCACCTATGATGCATTATCACTACACTCGAATTTTCAAATTATGAATAAGCGATTAAGTCGAGATTAGGCGTGAAAGCCGCAAACTCTCAACCACATCGCTTGTTCGACTCGCATTTTATTCTATAAACTGGAGAAATTGCGCCGAACCAGGAGTGAAATCCGCACTTCGACGTGATTTTTTTCTCTATTTTATCAAAACAGGGACAAAAGTTACTCAGACAGGGGTGAAACCCGAACCTTGATAACTGGGTCCGTGTTTTGCATGGTTTTACAAAAATCTCACCAAGGTCTCAACGGACTCCAACGACTTGGTGTCACACCAAAACTAGAAGGATACGTGCCGAACGCCCAAGAATCGAGGCAAAAGTACCGGCCTGAAGGCCGAAGTGTGAACAACAGTCCTTGTGAATAGTCAGATCACTCTGGTTAGTCGATGTCTATCTAGCTGCAGACAATCCATTTCTCGATTTTTATGTGTTTCGATTCTGAGCCCGCAACTGCTGACTCTGATGATTCGTCGATTTTATGTGTTTATATGTGTGTTTATCTGTTTATATGTTTAATTTTGGGAGACTTATTCGATTCATGCTTTCACTTCGGTCGACACGCACGACTCGCACTACATATCTATCTTAAAGCGCTGACAAATCGCTAAATTATGGACGTCCCTATGCTACGCTTATGCTATACTACCCGCTTTATTATATTACTCGCTATGTTAATCGCGAACGCTATTCTCGAACGATCGCGGACTTTAAATGATAGGTTTCTGTATTCTGACTGCTCCTGTGTGCTTCTGAGTGAATTATGTGCTTACATGTTTATGTGTTTCTGTGCCCTACGTGCTTCTGTACCTATGTGAATCTGTGCTTGTGTGCCTATGTGTTTACGTGACTGTACGTGTTCCTGAGCTTTAGTAGTACTAGACGTGTGAGGTGAGATTCGATTATGATGTGTCTGAGACCTATGACGATGTCTATTGCAGACAATGTCAACTGGACCATCATCTGGACCCCGTCACTCACGACTCTCACGTCGAGAACAGAGAGACAAATGCCTTGCTGCCATACTCGCTAAACAAGTGGCAAAGGTTGTACCTCAGATCGTGAGCGAAATTTACGAGAATGTTAGCAAATCATCCGAGGAGTCCAGAACCGAAGCTCCTAAAGATACTCCCAAGACTGCCTTCAGTTTCAAACAGTATAAGGCATACGGACCAAAGGAATTCACTGGAGAAGAAGGCCCTACGGCTTTATTCCAATGGTTTGACTCCATCGAGGTCACTCTACGACAGAGCGGTTGCCCCGACAATCTCCGCACTCTCAACGCAATTGGAGTCTTCCAGTCCCGCGCCTTAGACTGGTGGACGGCTGAGAGGAACAAACGTGGGAACGATGCAGCCTACGGTCTATCGTGGGACTAGCTCAAGGAATTCATGCTAGAAGAATTTTGCCCTCTTCAAGAGCGCCAGAAGTTGGAAGATGAATTCTGGCACATAAAGCAGAAGGATGGAGAAAACGCTGCACTCACTGCTCGCTTCAAGAAGCTCAGCAGTATCTGTCCTGATCAAGTCAAGACTCCGGAGATCGCAATCAAGAAGTACATCCGAGCTTTGCCCGACTGCGTTGCAGATTTCGTGCAAGCGGCCAAGACTACAACGATCGAAGAGACTTACCTACTGGCCGCTAAAATCAACGACAAACGGGTCAAGGCCAGAGTCTGGGATAAAGCTTCGAAGAACCTGCATCAAGCTACCACCGCCGCACCAACTGCTGAAACCGCCACCGCTCAATCGTCAAAGCCCTCACGCCACAAGAAGAAGAACAACAACAGCAGCTCCAGCAACAAGAACTGTGCTGTTACTACCACTGCTGCTCCACTTCAAGCCGTACAGGCTCAGCAGCACTCTCACCACCGTCCAGCACTAGTTACTTATGCACCGCCAGCGAAGCGTGCATACACAGGCCCCCACACGGCTTGCCCAACCTGCTCTTATCATCACCCGATGGGTCTCGCCTGTCGTTTCTGCACTCACTGCAATATGTACGGCTACTTCACTGCTAATTGCCGTACTGGTCCCCGTCAAGCCCCAGCGCAAGCCACAGCTCATCAAGCTCTGCTCCCAGCCCCGTAAGGCCAACAAGCAGCTCAGGCACCCGCGGTCAACGCCCGAGTCTGCTTCGCATGTGGTGATCCCAACCACTTTACGAACATGTGCCCGATTAGGGTGGTGAAACAAGAGCCTCAGCAACACCAGCAGCAACAGCCTCAACAGCAACAAGCCGCACGCGCCAGAACTTTCAACATCAATGTGCGCCAAGCCCAGGCTGACAACAACGTGGTCAATGGTACGTTCCCTGTGAATGGTATTTATGCTTCATGTTTGTTTGATACTGGAGCCGATAATTGCTTTGTGTCGTTCGAATTCGAGAAACTTCTTAGTCGTAAACGCTCCCATCTCCCCTCAACGTTCGATGTTGAAGTCGCTACCGGAAGAACTGTCGCCGTTAATTCTGTTCTTCGTGATTATACTCTTGAGCTCAACAATCACATCTTCCCAATCTACCTTATTCCGATGCAACTCGGAAGTTTTGACGTCATAGTAGGCATGGACTTTCTTCGCGAAAACCATGTTGAAGTTGTGTGCTTCGATAAGATGATTCGATTCTCGCTCGCAAATGGTGATTTATTGTGTGTCTATGTTGAAACTGCTTCAAAAGGTCTCAAACTCAAGTCATGTGTCCAAGCTAGCAAGTATCTCCGCAAGGAATACAGAGCTTTCTTGGCTAACATTGTAGTAGCGGAGAAGGAAAAGAAAGAAAAGGCGGTAACCCAGGTACCTGTTGTTTGCGAATTCCCCAACGTTTTTCCTGATGATCTCCCAGGACTCCCGCCAAGTCGTGATATCAACTTTCGTATCGACCTCATTCCTGGAGCCAATCCTGTTGCCAAAGCTCCTTACCGACTCACACCGTCCGAAATGTGTGAACTCTCGAGTCAGCTTCAGGAATTACTTGAGAAAGGCTTCATTCGCCCGAGCACCTCTCCTTGGGGCGCGCCAGTCCTTTTCGTCAAAAAGAAGGATGGGTCGTTCCAGATGTGCATCGACTATCGGGAACTGAATAAGTTGACTATCAAGAACCGCTGTCCCCTCCCTCGCATTGATGATTTGTTTGATCAGCTACAAGGCGCAACGTGCTTCTCAAAGATCGATCTACGCTCAGGCTATCACCAACTACGCATTCAGGAGAAAGATATACCCAAAACCGCGTTTCGCACTCGATACGGCCATTATGAATTCGTTGTTATGCCTTTTGGTTTAACCAACGCACCCGCGGTTTTCATGGATCTGATGAATCACGTGTGTAAACCATATCTCGACCGTTTCGTCATCGTGTTCATCGACGATATCTTGATCTTTTCCAAGTCGAAGACCGAACACGCGCAGCATCTACGTTTGGTTCTCGAGCTACTCCAGGGGAATCGACTCTCTGCCAAGTTCTCCAAGTGTGAATTTTGGCTGGAGGAGGTTCAGTTTCTGGGTCACATCGTAAATAGTCAAGGTATTCATGTCGATCCCGCGAAGATTGAAGCCGTTAAGAGTTGGATTACACCTAAGAACCCGTCTGAAGTCCGTTCTTTTCTCAGACTAGCGGGCTATTACCGACTATTTATCGAAGGATTCTCAAAGATCGTTGTGCTGCTTACCACTCTTACACATAAAGACAAGCCTTTTGTTTGGGGAACCGAACAAGAGTCTGCTTTCCGAACTCTAAAGTGCATGCTTTGCAATGCTTTTGTTCTCACATTGCCCGACGGAAATGACGATTTCATTGTCTATTGTGATGCTTCCAACCTTGGTCTTGGTTGTGTTCTCATGCAACAGGACAAGGTTATAGCTTACGCATCTCGTCAGCTCAAAATCCACGAGAAGAACTATACAACCCATGATCTCGAGCTAGGCGCGGTTGTTTTTGCGTTAAAGATTTGGCGACACTACCTGTATGGTACCAAGTGTACGATCTTCACCGATTATAGGAGCCTACAACATATCTTTGATCAGAAAGAACTTAATATGCATCAACGCCGATGGGTAGAACTTCTCAACGATTACGACTGTGATATTCGTTATCACCCAGGCAAAGCAAATGTTGTTGCCGACGCTCTCAGCAGACGAAGTTATTTGCTCAGCCTTCGTAATACTCAAGCCCAATACGACCTCGAAACCCTCATCCGCGAAGCCCAGCATGCTTGTTTCAATGAACGCACTTTGAAGAAGGAACGAATCTATCACGATGGAGCCCAGCTTGTAAATAAGTCGAATGGGATATTCCATTATCTGGATCGAATTTGGATCCTTAAACGGACCGAATTGCGAAAGATATTGATGGACGAAGCCCACAAATCCCGATATTCTATTCATCCCGGTGCCGATAAAATGTACCAGGACCTTCGCTACAAGTACTGGTGGCCGGGTATGAAAAGGGATATAGCTCTCTACGTTGGGTAGTGCCTGACTTGCTCAAAGGTCAAGGCCGAACACCAAAGACCCTCTGGCTTACTCGAACAACCGCCAATCCCTATGTGGAAGTGGGAGAGTATAGCTATGGACTTCATAACAAAGCTTCCGCACACGTCATCAGGTCACGACAGCATTTGGGTTGTTGTGGATCGTTTGACTAAATCAGCCCACTTTCTGCTAATACGGGAAGACTACAAGGTAGAACGATTAGCCCGAATCTACACCAACGAGATCATTTGTAATCATGGGACGCCTTGCGACATCATCTCTGACCGTGATGCTCGGTTTACTTCGCGACTGTGGGAAACGTTTCAAGCGGCTCGCAGTACTACGCTTAATCTAAGTACTGCATTCCACCCTCAAACCAATGGTCAGACTGAAAGAACGATCCATACTCTTGAAGACATGCTCCGTTCGTGTGTAATAGATTTCGGTGGTAATTGGGATGCATACCTGCCGTTAGTCAAATTCTCGTACAACAACAGTTATCACTTCAGCATTTAAATGGCACCATTTGAGGCATTATATGGAAGAAGATGTCAATCGCCTATTGTGTGGCACGAGATCAGGCATTCACAACTAGCCGGTCCCGAGCTATTGCAAGAAACGACAGACAAATTTTCCAAGTTCGAGACAATCTAACGAAAGTTCGGAATCGTCAGAAGAGTTACGCCGATAGACGACGCAAGCCCCTTGAATTTGACGTTGGTGACTACGTACTCCTAAAGGTTTCACCTTGGAAGGGTGTGGTCCGATTCGGCAAGAAAGGAAAGCTCGCGCCTCGATACGTAGGACCCTTTAGGATTCTGGAAAGAATCGGTAAAGTGGCTTACAGACTCGAACTACCGGAGGAACTTAACAACGTTCACCCGACTTTCCACGTCTCAAACCTCAGGAAGTGCCTAGCTGAGCCAGATTTACATGTTCCATTAGAGGATCTGCAAGTGAACGAAACATTACACTTCATGGAAAATCCTGTTGAGATCATGGATCGCCAAACCAAGCAGCTCAGACGCTCGCGCATTCCTATTGTGAAAGTCCGATGGGAAGGCTAACGAGGCGCAGAGTTCACTTGGGAACTCGAAAGCGACATGAAGGTGAAGTACCCGCAGTTGTTTGTTACGGCTTCGGCCTAATTTCGGGACGAAATTCCCTCAACTAGGGGAGGCTGTAACACCCCGTGTTTCAAAAGCCAAAGTCAAAGTCAAGGTCAAAGTCAATGACCGATCGCGCGACTTGACTGATAGTGAATTTTCTTTTATGTGTGTTTATTTTAGCTGTATTATGTGGAGTAAGTGTTAATAATCGCAGTAATCGACGTGTGTTATTCGCTATTTAATCGATTTACGACTGTGAACTATAGGAAGTAACAATGCAATAAAGTCAACTAAACGCTAATCAAGCTAATTTAATCAACATCGAATCGCAATCGAACTCGCAACTCGAATTACGCATTTTGATTATTGATATACGTGTGTGTGTGCCTTACGTGTTACTTGTGCATGTTTACTTATGCTATGTGTGGTAATCAATCGAAACGCAATCGAACTCAATCGCAATCGAAATAGTATGGTAATTGGTAGAGAAGAGATAGTGCGAGATATGAGTAGTTGAGATTAAAAGTAATTTGAATAGGAAACTCTATCGCATTCGCATCGCTCGCAACTGAAATCAAAACGGTAAAACTCGTCGCATCGAGCACTCGAACCAGGTGCCGTCCGACCGAACCGCCACCCGACCGGGCAGCCACCCGACTGAGGTGCCACTCGGCCGAACTGGCATCCGGGCGAGTTGCTGTGACAACCGGTGATTTACGGCTCTTAATTACGTGATTAACAAGCGATTAACGCCACAATAAATAATGTTTACGACGTAAATTAACTTAATTAGGCCTTTGGAGTGCCTAGGAACGTCTATACGACTTTACAGTGCGCGAACGGTGGTTTACAGAAAAATCTGCTGAATATTACGCGACAACGAACTGATACCGTACAAGATACTGACAACGCCGACAAATATTAAATTTCTACGATATATTCTAGCTTCGTAATTAAATTTTAGAA
>JARYGA010043407.1:0-44320 GCA_030545235.1 Helianthus tuberosus
TGCACTGAATTCTGCACCATGTTAATAATACTAGATTTTATTTCAAATGAAGGTGCATTAATAGTGGGTCTAATAATACTGGGCTCCAAGCCCTCTCGTCCGGGCTGATTCGTCTCATTCAAAGGTTGATTATCGTCTGCCATGATTTCGTCCCCTGAGTTTTCGCTTTCAGAAAGTATCACCGGGTCGTCAATCGCGTTTGCAATCCGTTGTGCAATGACACGTGCCCTTTCTCGAAGCCTCCTACTTCTCCTAAGATTATGCGCTGGTTCGTCAACCGGCTCAGCAATATTAGGCGCGGGAGTTGAGGACATTAACCTGCAAACGAAAATTTCACACAATGAATATTTTATTACTATATAATAATTCTGCTTTTTTTTTCCAGCTAAATAGAAGCAGAAAATTATTATAAATGGGCTGAAAATTTTATAAAAATCCGAAAAATAGCCCGAAATTTTATAAAAATTCAACAAAATAAATAATTGAATCGACTAATACAAAAATGGCTTTAGGGTGCCGAAAACCCAAAGAATAAGCGAATAAATGAATCCGGATCAAATAAATAAATAAAACAAAAATACCGCAAAAATGAATAAATCGAATAAAACAAGAAATATTAACAAATAAATAAACAAATAAATAATCAAGAAATTATACAAAAATATTAACAAGTATATACACCGATAACCAAATGACTCGGGTCGTTCCTAAAACTCGCCATTTCCCCGGCAGCGGCGCCAAAATGCCCTTTTCATGCATCATTGATAATTAAGCATATGTAACACAAACTTTTGTCACATAACTGATTATGCAACATATTTAAACATGTATAGGCATATAATACTTGTCATAGGACTAGTTAGACGTCTCGAACGCGCATTGGCGCGCACGACGCGTTAAAGTAGCGTAAGCTACCTTAATGAGTCATATCGGGTCGAAAGCACTTAGGTTAGGTTCCGATTTAGAATGTAGGTGACGTGTGCGTATATATACATAATATTTTGCAATGAATTACACACGATTGGGTTTTAAATTTATAAAAGTGATTATTACTTTTACATCAAAACACACACGAAAGAGGCAAGTGTACCCCGTCATATATGTAATAAAGTATCGGTAAGAACCAAGTATCGATCCAAGGAAATGGGCGGAGAATTTGTACTAGACCTTTGTTACTAAACTACCGGTAAAAACATAGGTTTTGTGATTTTAAACTAAACTAAAGTAAACATAACCAAATACATAATAAAAACATAATAGAAAGTTGATAAAAAGCCTTGCTAAATACACAACCACAGCATGTCAACTAAGTCAGTTTTGGCACTAGAAGCATTAGGTCAATTTTCCAATTTAAAACAATTAGTATCCCTTTCGGGAATCCTAACATGACAATCATTCGGAAAGCTAAAACGATAAACACACTTTAACCACCTAAAATTGTTCTTTAACGTGCAATTGATAAATGTCTATGAAAATCTCTTAAAAATAAGTTAGTCAGCCGTTAGGATTATTCTAACCTCACTTAAACAAGGAAAGCGACACCGATAAACACAATGCAACCACCGAGACAAGCATAAACTAGATTAAGTCACAACCGAGTTCATTTTACAAATCTTGCACAATAATTCACTAAGATAGCAATTTTGGCCTAAACTACTAACTAAGCTAACAAATCATGGCAAGAATTCATAACGACACCATCTAACCCGTTTAGGTCCTTCCGTGACGGCAAGCTCTCTTGATTAACAATAATTACATTTTATTAAATCACTAACCATTTCTAGTATCATGATGCATACATTTAAACCAAGTTAAACTAGTTAACCAAATTCAAAGTTTACTAATACAAGATTAATTAAGCTTCACTTTTCAACTATCTTAACTAACCAAGCACCAATCATCCAACATAATTACTTATAATCAAGAATTCAATATCAATAACAAGGTTGCAAACTAATCATCAAAGATTAACATAGAAAATACTTCAAATGTCATTACAAACAAAGTTTAACAAACTAATGGTTATAATCTAGCAAGGGATTGTTGTGTTTTTGCCCAAAGGCTACAATAATACATAAATCATAATCTAAGTACTTGAAAGATTAACAAAAACTTGGAAAGATTAGAAAATCAAACCATAAACAAGTACTAGACTAAGGATCCGGGTAGTAATCGAGCTAAACGAGACAATGTGGCTTGAATCCGGGTGAAAGCTAATGCCTCCGGAGCCTGAAAATCACCTGAGAGCTCTCCAAAAATCCAGAATTCGAGCAGAATGTTTCTGCTGTGTTTTTATACTTTTTGCTGTTGCACGGTCGTTCTCCATATGGAACGACCGTTCACTTTATGTAATTATTGGACATGGGTCACCATACTGCATACGTCATCGGATCGTTGACCAGATCTGAAATGGAACTACCGTTCTTTGTGTGGAACGGTCGTTCAGTTCCGGGCTTCATGTTGCACGCCAAGTCGCACCTACCGTTCAGTTCCGAGACTCTGTTGATTCACCGGAGACGCACGGTCGTTCCCCATATGGAACGACCGTTCTTCACCAAATCGCTTGTTTCCCTGGAACGCCCAGCCGCACCGATCGTTCATTGCCGAGATGATCAGTGTTGTCGGAGATGCACGACCGTGCATCAGGTGGAACGGTCGTTCCACAGGCCCAGATCAGAATCCTTAACAGAAAGTCCGCAGCTTTGTCGTTTTGTCCGGAAAGTCCTCGTTTTTGGTATCATCTTGTCTGGAATGCAGTTTTAGGCCTGTAAACACAAATGTAGATAAATAAGTATCCGAACGACGGTTTTACGGCCAAAAACGCATAAAATAGGGGTAAAACGGGGGACTAAAATATGTGTAAATTAGAGTGTATCAGTAGGCTTTGTTAAACCATATCACATGAGTTCCAACACTCATTTGGTTTACCAGGCCTCATTCTGTCCAATCTTCCGATTTAGGCGTCGATTGTTTGACTAGTGATTCGATTACTAGGTGCTGCTTGATTTCTCTGGTTTACTTGAGTTTGTTGAATTTCTATTGATTGAGGATACTTTGCACTTCATGTCAGTACATAGTTCCCCTATTTTTCTGTTTTCAATTGTTTTGGGGTGATTCATATGTATCAAAATGATTTTCGATATTATAACGATGATTTCAAAAACGATTAAGATGGTTTATGCTAAACTAATAACGATTTCGATAATGTGAACGAACTTGTTGATTGTAGTTACATAACGAATGGTATTCATTAATTTTGGCCGAACTGACCAGTATTAGGTTATGGTACCATAGGATCTGACAAATCCCGTTATCAGACTGCACCCATGGTTATGTGTGGGTTATGTGGGTAACAACTGAATCTGTGATTGTTAACTTACCCTTTGGTGGTTTGTTAATGCGAGAAGCGAGATAGTCGAGTCACGAAGGTATGAATGTTATTAGCGAGACGACCAAAAAATAGTTTTCACAATTAAAACGAGGATGATTTAAACGACTTAAATGAGTTAAACGATTTAAACGAGTTAACGATTTTGAAACGATTTGAACAAGTTAAACAAGTTGGATAAACGATTGGTTTTTGGTTAAGTGTTTAGATAACAGGACGGGTGTAATGTGGTGAAAACATGGTAGATACGCCGCTGGTACTTCTTATATATAAGTGTTTTCAACATATTACATACCGTGGCGTTATTTAGTTCACTTGGGTAAACGATTTTGAAACGATGTCATATAACGATGTTTTCGAAAGGATATAAACCATACGAGTTTTATTAACGAGTTAATACGAGATGTTTTACAATTTGGTTTACTAAAACAAATGTTTTTGGGTTAAGAATCATGGCTACGAGGTTTTATAAATAATAACCCACTTGATTTGAGTTGGTTAAATTATGCTGTAATACTAGGTACTTTTCAAAACAAGGTTTTTAATAAGGTATTGCAACATGTAAACTAGCCCTGAATCCGACACTCCTATAAAACCTATGTGCTCGCCAACATTTCTTTGCTGACTTTGTTTTTACATATGTTTCAGGTGATGTTGCTTGATGTTGATTACTAGGATGCATGAGTCACATAGGATCTGGACGAGGCCTTAGTGACATAATAATAGTGATAGTCGATATGTAACTTGTTTGTTTCATGTTAAAACAATGTAAATTACTTAATGAATAAATAAAACGAAACTCTTTTTGTATCCATGGTTGTGAAACAATAATTCTGTTATAACACTCCCTGACGTTTCCGCCACGATTTGTTGTTTTACGTGGTCGGGGTGTGACATAAGAGTTGGTATCAGAGCCAATGGTTATAGGGAATTAGGTTATTAGTAATGCTTTGACCTAGACTATAACTTTCTAGGACCCCAACGCAAGTTGATTTGCGTTTAGATTTTAAAACAAAACCGTCACCTACCCTTAGGTGATAAACACAACGAGAACACAAATTTCGAATCTGCTTTGAAAATTAATCATCCATTCTAGGATGATTGATTACTAGGTTTTGAACCCTTCCAGTTTGACTCATTTTTGGCTTAGTGCCTTTTGAGTTTTCAAAATCTCGTCAAAGTTTGGGTCTAAATAATGTGAACACGTGCAAACTGGAAGAGTGAATGCCTGTACCCTGAGTTTTCTGTCTAAGGCTAGAGTGTTCGTACAAATCCACATAATCGGACCAGTCACTCTTACCTGGGAACTCTTGGGGTGAGTGTTCACTTATAGGCGAGCATGTCTTCGCAATACGTTATTTTTACCCATTTACTTTGATTAGTCACTGCGTGTCGTTTGTTTGTTCGAGGTAACGAACAAATGATCGCCTTCCTTGAGTTTTGTCGATGTTTTCAATACCTCTTTTGTTTTTTTCCAATTGTCGATCTCACTCGATTCCCCTGTTTCCTTGTTAGACAATGCCTCCTCGATGTGATGCACAATCTTTTACTGCTGAAGAAGTCGTAGCCGTTGTCTCTCAGCAAATGGCTGCTGTGCTTCCAGGCGTTGTAACCCAAATCCACGAATTATACAACAACAATAATAATAACAATGCACAGTGTAATTTCAAGAATTTCAATTCTGCTAAGTCGTTGAAGAGCTTCGAGCTCTCATGATGAAAGAGTTTTGTCCCCGTCACGAGGTTCGAGCATTGGAATGAGAGTTTGACGATCTAAAGCAAGATGGGGGAGAACACCGTGCGTATACGGATCGTTTTGAGGAGCTCAGTCTTTTGTGTCCTACTATGGTTACCCCACTGGAGAAAGCAATCGAGAGATATATCAATGGTTTACCCGATTCCATACAGAATATTATGACTGGCATTAATCCTACTATTGTTCGTCACGCGATCGAGTTGTCTGCTATCCTAACCGAGTCTCAAGTCAGGAAGGGTAAACTTACCCGCAAGGGTGATAAGGAAAAGTCGACCGATTCTGTTAAAGACAAGGATAAGGGTAAGGGTAAGAAAGGTGAGTCGTCGAAGAAGTCGAGAAAGCGAAAGGGTGCTCAGAATTTTGCAGTAACAGCTCAACCTCCTGCGAAGAAAGTATATGCTGGTACCGCACCTCACTGTGCTCGCTGCAACGGTCATCATGTTGCACAACAAGCTTGCAAGCAATGCACTACGTGTGGTAAACTTGGGCATCTGGCCAACATCTGTCGCTTGGGCCAGAATCAAGCCGCTCAGAATCCAGCACAGGTTCAGGGGAATGCTGAGAGATTCCCACCTGGTGCGTGTTATAATTGCAGTGAAATGGGTCATTTCCGCAACAACTGCCCGAGGTTGGTGAACGCGAATGCAAATGCCAATGCAAACGCGAATGTGAATCCCGCTCGTGGACGATCATTTAATCTGAATGCTAACGAGGCTCGAGCTGACAACCTCGTTGTCAATGGTACGTTTCTTGTTAACAATCGACCTACATCTATTCTTTTTTATTCTGGTGCCGATAGAAGTTTTTTTTTCATTATCATTTGAGCCTTTGCTTGCGATACCTAGAACTAAACTGAGGAAACCCTTATCTTTCGAAGTTGCTACTGGTAAACCTCTTGTTCTCGATTCTGTTATTTGTGATTGTCAGTTGAACCTTGATGACCATCTTTTTCCTATTGACCCCACACCGATGCAACTTGGGAGTTTCAATATTATCGTTGGGATGGATTGGTTAACCAAACAACATGCTGAGGTGGTTTGTTTCGATAAGATCATTCGTATTCCTCTTTCGTCTGGCGATGTTCTGGAAGTTATTTACGAAAAGGATATGTTGCTTTTCTGGCACATGTCACCGAGGAGAAAAGCAAGAGCAAGAATATTCAGGATATTCTGATTGTTCGGGATTATCCAGAGGTGTTTCCTGATGAACTGCCAGGTTTGCCCCCAGTTCGTCAAGTCGAGTTTCATATTGACCTTGTACCCAATGCCAACCCGATTGCGAAAGCACCTTATCGTCTTGCACCGTCTGAGATGCAAGAGTTATCGAAACAGCTTCAAGAGTTATCTGATAAAAGATTCATCCGTCCGAGTTATTCACCTTGGGGAGCTCCTATCCTCTTTGTGAAAAAGAAAGATGGATCTTTTCGAATGTGTATTGATTATCGTGAGCTTAATAAGCTTACCATCAAGAATCGGTATCCCCTACCTAGAATTGATGATCTCTTCGACCAGCTGCAAGGTGCTTCATGCTTTTCCAAGATCGATCTGCGTTCTGGGTATCATCAACTTCGTGTTCTCGAAGAAGATATTCCCAAAACTGCTTTCCGCATGAGATATGGGCATTACGAGTTCAGTGTCATGCCTTTTGGTTTGACGAATGCCCCAGCTATCTTCATGGACTTAATGAATAGGGTCTGTAAACCTTATTTAGACAAGTTCATCATTGTGTTCATCGATGATATTCTCATTTATTCGAAGTCTCGAGCCAAGCACGAGCAACACTTTAGTTTAACATTGGAACTCCTTAAGAAGGAACAACTTTTTGCTAAATTCTCTAAGTGTGAATTTTGGCTTAAAGAAGTTCAGTTCTTGGGTCATATAGTCAACGAGCAGGGTATTCATGTGGATCCATCCAAGATAGCTGCTATTAAGGATTGGAATACACCGACGACACCTACAGAGATTCGATCATTTCTTGGTCTCGCTGGTTATTATCGTCGATTCATTTCTAATTTCTCAAGGATTGCGGTTCCACTCACTGATTTGACCTAGAAGAATAAGCCTTTTGAGTGGGGACCTAAGCAAGAAGAAGCGTTCCAAACGCTGAAACAGAAGCTCTGTGATGCTCCTGTTTTATCTCTACCTGAGGGAAATGATGATTTTGTTGTCTATTATGACGCGTCGAATCTAGCACTTGGTTGCGTTCTTATGCAACGAGGTAAAGTCATAGCTTATGCGTCTAGATAGCTGAAAATTCACGAGAAGAACTACACGACTCATGATCTTGAGTTAGGTGCTGTGGTTTTCGCTCTTAAAATTTGGAGACACTATCTTTATGGCACGAAGTGTGTGGTTTTCACAGACCACAAAAGTCTCCAACATATTCTAAATCAGAAGGAGCTGAACATGAGGCAACGGCGTTGGGTTGAGCTCTTAAGTGATTATAATTGCGAGATTCGCTACCATCCTGGTAAGGCGAATGTCGTAGCTGATGCGCTTAGTCGAAAAGAGCGAGTCAAGCTTCATTTTGTTCGCACTCTATCTGATCTTCAAACTCGTGTCCATCAAGCTCAACAATTTTGTGTTACACAAAATTTGATAGGTAAGGAATTACCACATCAGCTTGAGCTTAAGCTCGAAAGGAAAGACGATGGTTTGCTTTATTTCAAGGATCGTTTGTGGATTCCGAAATAAGACGATCTTCACACCTTGGTAATGGATGAATCTCATAAGTCTCGATATTCTATCCATCCTGGTGCTGATAAAATGTACAAGGATCTTCGTACTCTGTATTGGTGGCCTGGTATGAAGAAGGATGTTGCCTTGTATGTATCGAAATGCCTGACTTGTCTTAAAGTCAAGGCTAAACATCAACGACCTTCTGGTTTGCTTGTACAACCAGAGATACCGGTTTGGAAGTGGGAGAACATTGCTATGGATCTTATCACTAAATTACCGCGTACATCTAAAGGTCATGATGCTATTTGGGTTGTTATCGATCGTTTAATGAAATCAGCTCATTTTATTCCGATTCGCGAGGATCTATCTGCTGATAAACTTGCAAAGATTTTTGTTGATGAGATAGTATCTCGACATGGTGTTCCTTTGGATATCATTTCTGATCGTGATGCTCGATTTTCATCTCATTTTTGGAAGACCATGCAATCTGCTTTGGGGACCCAACTAAATCTAAGCACTGCTTATCATCCCCAAATAGATGGTCAATCTGAGAGAACGATTCAAACTTTGGAGGATATGCTTAGAGCATGCGTAATAGACTTTGGTGGTAATTGGGATTCTCATCTTCCATTGATCGAGTTCTCTTACAACAATAGTCATCATGCTAGTATTAATATGGCACCATTCGAAGCTCTCTACGGTCGAAAATGTCGTTCACATGTCTGTTGGAATGAGATCGGTGAAGCTCAGCTTACTGGACCTGAGCTCATTCTAGAAACAACAGACAAAATCAAGAAAATTCACGATAATCTTGTGACAGCTCGAAGCCGTCAAAAGAGTTACGCGGATATGTGACGCAAGCCCTTAGAATTTCAAGTCGGAGATCGTGTCCTACTCAAGGTGTCACCTTGGAATGGAGTGGTGAGATTTGGAAAGAAAGAAAACTTACACCCCGATATGTTGGACCATTTAAGATTGTTGAAAGAATTGGAAAGGTTGCCGATCGACTAGAGCTACCTCCAGAGCTTGGAAATATTCACTCGACTTTTCACGTATCCCATTTGCGAAAGTGTTTAGCTGACGCTGATCTTCACATTCCACTCGACGAAATACAAATCGATGAAATGATGCACTTTGTCGAGAAACCTGTGGAGATAACGGACCGTGCATTCAAACAGTTAAAGAACAAACGGATTTGATTGGTCAAGGTTCGATGGGATTCCAAACTTGGCCCAGAGTTTACTTGGGAACGTGAGGACCAAATGAAGGCAAAATATCCGCAATTGTTCTCACAAGCTTCCTCTAGTTAAAATTTCAGGACGAAATTTCCTGAAGTAGGGGAGACTGTGACAACTGTGCTCTATAATCGATTTATAATGTAAAATGTCACACCCCGACCACGTAAAACAACCAAAACGTGGCGGAAACGTCGGGGAGTGTTGTAACAGAATTAATTGTTTCACAACCATGGAAATTAAAGTTACGTTTTATTTATCAATCAAGAGAGTTACATTGTCTTAAACAAGAAACAAAGAGTACATAACATAATTTAACTAGTTCTTGCTTCGTTTTAAGTCACTAAGGCACAGGTCCGCCTAAGTGTGTCTCGATCATCCTATGCAACAGCTCCTGAAAACACATGTGAAAATAGGTACGTCAGCATAAAAATGCCTGTGAGATATATAGGTTTTGTGAAAATAGGATTCATGACTTGAGTTTAAAGAAACTGTTTAATAAAAAGTAGCCATGAATCTTGTTGAGTGTTCCTTTCATAAATCATTTGAAAAGTGATAAATAAACCAAATGATATATATGTATAAAAGAATAATGTATGGTTAAGTGAATAACCAAGTAAAATGAGTCTGTATAAGTTAAGTTATTTGTAAAACGATGTTTATGTGAAGATTATATTGTAGATGTAATATGTCTAAACTGAAATGGTTTTAATAACGCTACGATATGTAATACCATAAAAGCACTTATATATAGGAAGTACCAGCGGCGTATCCACCATGATTTTATCGTATTACACGTCGCCTCGTTACTTAAATCACTTACCCAAACAACCACCAAGATGAAATGTTTAACAATTGTAGAAATGTTTATGTATGGTCAAATACGGTTCACACGGTTCAACAGTTACAAACGGTTCATATAATCAAATGGTTATAACGGTTCACATAGTCAAATAGTTACAACGGTTCACATAGTCAAATAGTTACAAACGGTTCAAAATGTAATATAATGTGTTCATATGCTGGATGAGCATATGCAACAAAATGCAATGTAAAACAATGTGTCCATATATTGAGTAAACATATGCAACTAATGTAATGTAAATCAATGTGCTAGCATGCTCAGTCAACATACATAGCAGAAATGTAAAGTAAAACATTGTACTAAGTATGCTAAGTAAACATACATAGCGAAACAATGTAATGTAAATCAGGTACTATAAAAGTACTAATGAGCATAGCAAGTATATGATGTGAAAAAAGGAAAGCACGAAAGTAACAAGTAGGCACATGTGTTTCACCCCAAAACGTTTGAAAAACAGTAAAAGAGGGGTCTATGTACTCACTTGAGATTGCCTAGAAGTCCTTGCGTAACAACCAAACAATGCTAGAGATCACGGAAATCAAACGACACCTAATATAGGTAACTATGTTAATAAACTGGACCTAAATCGGAAGATCGGATAGAATGAGGGTTCGTAAACCAAAGGAGTATGGGAACTCATGTAATATGGTTTAACAAAGCCTACATACTAAATGAAACCTAACCTAAGTGCTTACGACCCATTACGACCCGTTTAGGTAGCTTATGCTATTTTAACGCGTCGTTCGCGTAAAACGCGTTCGGAATGCCTAACTTGTCCTATGATAAGTAAAATATGCCTTAACATGTCTAATATTATTGCCGAATCAGTTTAGATATCAAAAATTATGTTACATATGCTTAAAATGAATTTTGGCGTAAAAAGGGCATTTTGGTAATTTACCTAAGGCATATAAACTACCTATCATACAACTAACTAAACGTCGTGACCATAAGGTATAACCTCGGAAGGTTATTCCCTATACAACTATGGTCACCTAATGCATTTGGCCGGATCCTAAAGATCGACCAAACGGGTCGGGTTCGAAAGTATAAGCGATTGCTTAGATCGCTTACCTTACGACCCTATATAAGCACTAAACTAAAAGTGACGAGCTAAGCATGTTAAAACATGCTTAACTAAGTTAGAAAACAATTTTGGTATCAAAACAAACGGTTTTGATACCTAAAAGTAGTTTGGTTACAAAATACGCATTTTGGCCGAAACTACGACTCGTCACTGAGCCTAGATAACGTGGTAATCAGTAGGTATAGTCACAAGGGACTATAATCATCGTGATTACGCTCACGTTGCGAGGTTCAACCGAACTTCGTGTTGACCATAAACTGGTCAATGCAGAAACGTTAAAAGAACGAAAGAATACTTACAGAAGGTCCCCGCAAGCTCTTGATCCGATTTACTCTCAGGTATGAAGCATAAACTTCAACTTAGAGAGCCAAAATAAGATTCAAGTGTGAGTTTGCAAGGAAATGAATGTGGGTATTTATCGGAATTCAAGAACCGTTAAGATCGTTCATCGAAAACTGAGCTTTGATCTGGACCTTACATGTGTGCCCATGGTTTTCTAAAACCATGGGAGCCCCTAATAATGGACTAGGTTCATTGAATACCAGCCCATGGTTTTGCAAAACCATGGGTTAAAACCATCAACACTTCAAAATGGACTAGGTTCATTGAATCTGGTCAGAAATTTCAAAAATGGTCCCTGCAGTTGTAAAACTTGATTTTTTTTTACTTTTAAGCCCCGTTAACCCCATTTCAAGGCTCTAAAATAAATTTAAAGTATAGGGAACTCAAAATATGCTCAAAAGTATCTCGGATGTCGGTTCGTTTGGCCGTACGGTTGCGTTGTTCGGTTAATTACGACGGAAGTCGTAACGGACGCGAAAACGATCCAAATTGCGAAAGGAATGAAGTTTTATCATGCCAAACACTAAAATAAAATATTTTAATGCTTACATAAATTTTTGGATGTCCGGATGTACTCAGAACGTAAGTTATGCGCAAAAATGCAAACTTGTGCACTTTTTGACGCTTTTAGTCCCTGAATGACCCAAAAGTTTATTTTAGCACACCGAACCCCCTCAAAGCCTATTTATAAGCTATTTAAAGGATATTTATGGTATGTTTAACTTATGGTCTTGTTCCGGAATGTCTGTTACAGTACGAATCGCCGTACTTTCGCAGTTTGTCGAATTTAGTCCCTGTAAGCGAATTAACTTGATTTTTGCCATACCAAAGCCTTCAAAACTTATTTCTAAGTTATGTAAAGGTTATTTAAGGTATGCTAAGCATATGTTGATGTTCCGGAGTATTTTTCGCATTTAAACTGTTTACGTTTACGCACCAGTTTGCGTATAACTCTCCAGAAAGCAATTTAAAGCTTGAAATCGACCAAAAATTGATATGTGCAAAAGGTACACATATTTATACAAATACCAAGTATGAAATACAATATTTCCTTGGTTTGGTATTTGTTTGATGGTCACAGTGACACAGGTGTCACAGTCTCCCCTACTTTAGGAAATTTCGTCCCGAAATTTATTCGTAGGAGTCTGTCTGTGACTTTGTGTCAAATAAACCACCAGAGATATGCAAGGCATAATCCTGTCATTTCCTTAACAGACATTCTTCAGAAATGAAAATGAATGGACAGAGTCATTTTCCTCAACGAGTATTCTTCAGAAGCGGAAATGAAGGATTAAACAACGGATATTCATTTCCTCAACGGACAATCTTTAGAAACGAAAATGAACAGACGAAGCCATCTTCAACGGTTGCTTCCTCAGAAACGGAAATGAAAAGGATAAACAAACGGATATTCATTTCCTCAACGGGTAATCTTCATAAACGAAAGTGAACAGACGGAGTCATTTTCAACGGTTGCTTCATCAGAGTTGGAAATGAAGGATTAAACAAACGGATATTCATTTCCTCAACGGGCAATCTTTAGAAATGAAAATGAACAGACGGAGTCATCTTCAACGGTTGCTTCCTCATAAACGGAAATGAAAAGGATAAACAAACGGATATTCATTTCCTCAACGAATAATCTTTAGAAACGAAAGTGAACAGACGGAGTCATTTTCAACGGTTGCTTCATCAGAGTTGGAAATGAAGGATTACACAAACGGATATTCATTTCCTCAACGGAAAATATTTAGAAACGAAAATGAACAGACGGAGTCATTTTCAACGGTTGCTTCATCAGAGTTGGAAATGAATTGGGTTAACTCTAGATACATGACAGAACTTGCTATGATTTCTGTGCACTAAATTCCATAATTATGTATGCATCCATAATTACGTAATTCCCTGCACAGTCTGCACAGTTTGTTTTGTAATTGTTTAGGGGAAGAAAATCAAACCTGTGATGAGGGTGACTAGACTACCATAGGGACCTTTTAATTAGATCGACAGATGATCTTTTTAATTTAGGCCACCAAGGAGTCCTTTCAGCTATATCATCACATGATATTCCTAACCAGATTTTTGGATCAATATGTTTAACTAGACCACTCAAGGGGTCTAATTATGGAGTAGTACTTTATAATCCAAGGGACTTAACTACAACGTAGAAGTCCATTAAGGATTTTAGGTAGTACCTTTGGGTATCCTACTATGAATCCTATATACGAAGATATGGAAAAATTCTACGAGGATTTGGATAACATAATTTGGATCACACAAAAACATAAAAGGGAACACATAAGCACATAATCACATAATTGTTTTCTTGGTTATTAATTGTTATTATCTTGTTATTGATTGTTATTAACTTGGCGTTGATTTGAACATGGGTATTCAAGGCATACCAGGAACCCAGTTGATGGATTTCAACGTCCTCAAGCATCTATCTGAAAAGATAGGATGATCTTCTAAAAATTCGATTTTTGAGTACAAGGAATCACCACATTCGAATTAAGGTATACGACAATTAAGGACTTACGGGAATATCCTTAGGTACCCCATTAAGGAGTGGGTATTCGTCCAGAGTTGTAACTTGCGCCTTGTACTTCGTTTTCCTTGGAAGAAACGGGTACTTAGGATTTTTGTGGAAAACGCAAGAGATCATAAAGTGGAAGAATTTTGGGGGTAGTCTGTTCTTCAAGGGATACGGTTCCTTGATTGTCGGTATTGTGGGGGATATGTTGTTTACACATGCAATCACATCAATATTTGTATATTGCATTGTAAAATAAAAGCTTTATTTATAAACAACGATAACAACTGTTTCATGGACCTTGACAACAAAAGAAAATAATACATAAGACGTAATTATTTCTAAACAGCATTGTCTTCCATTCGGTCAGATGCTCATCCCTGCACTGGATTCGCATTAGCAAGCTTTGGGCAGTTTCTTCGGAAATGGCCCATCTCGCCACAGTTGTAGCAAGACCCCGGTGGAAAACGAGCTTGAGCAGGATTGTTTCCAGCTTGATTTGGTGTAGCTGCTATTGGGCAAACCCTCGCCGTATGACCTATAAGTCCACAAACTTGGCATGTGCGGCACTTCACACCAGCATGATGATGTAGGCTACATTGGTTGCACAAGGGTGCAGTTCCGTTGTAGGGCTTCCTAGCAGGGGGTTGAGCTGGTTGGTTGGGGATGGCTTGACCATTGTGAGCGACCACGGCGAAGTTCTGAGAAGCCTTTCGCTTCTTTGACTTCTTAGGGGATCCAGTCTGTTCATCCATGGTCTTTGATTCCTCGATTGGTTTCTTGTCACCCTTTCGAAAAAGTCTACCTTTCCTGATCTGAGATTCAGTCAAGGTTGCAGATAGCTCGATGGCCTGTCTAACTGTAGTAGGGTTGCTACCAGTTATAATGTCTTGTACTGAGTCAGGGAGGCCATCAATGTACTTTTCGATTGCCGTATCCAAAGGCGTGACCATGTTTGGGAATAACAGACTTAACTCCTCATAACGGTCCGTGTAGGCTCGATGCTCACCGCTATCTTGCTTAAGGTCATCAAATTCCCTTTCTAGAGCCCTCAGCTCATGACGAGGACAAAATTCCTTCATCATAAGAGCCCTAAGCTCGGACCAAGTCTGTGCTAAAGCAACCTCAGCACCACGGTCTCTCATCACCCCGTTCCACCATGTAAGAGCCCTCTTCTGAAACACACTGGAAGCAAACTCGACCTTGCGATTATCAGGACACTGAACGTGATGAAATGTACTCTCAGTGCTCTCGAACCATTGTAGGAGCCCAGTTGCTCCTTCAGAACCACTAAACTTGAGTGGCTTAGCCGAATTGAAAATCTTGAAATTGCATGGAGCATTATTGTTGTTGTTGGCTTGGTTTAGTTGAGCAATAAGATTTGGGAAAGTAGCAGCCATTTGCTACACGATGATTTCTGCCAGTTCGGCATTCGCTATCTGATTGTCGCGTCGAGGAGGCATTCTAAAAAGGGGAAATAAGAGAGAAAACAAATGAAATGGCATTGGGTAAGAATAGGATGTTATAACTACCAACCAAAATCATGGGTGATGGTCATTTGTTTGAACCACGAAGCAACCAATCGACACACAAAGGTTGAATCAAAGCAAGTAGGTCCTCATAATGTATCGCGAAGACATGCTCGCCTATAAGTGGACACTCGCCCCAAGAGTTCACAGGTAAGAGTGACTGGTCCGATTATGTGGATTTGTACGAACACTCTAGCCTTAGACAGAAAACCCAGGGTACAGGCATCCAGTCTTCCAGTTTGCACGTGTTCACACTATTTAGGACCCAAAACTTTTGACGAGATTTTGAAAACTCAAAGGGATTCAAAACCTTATAACAGAGGGTTCAAAACCTTACAACAGAGGGTTCAAAACCTTACAACAGAGGGTTCAAAACCTAATAATCAATCATCCAAAAACAGATGATTAATTTTCAAAGCGGATTCGGAATTGATGTTCTAGTTGTGGTTGCTGCCTAAAGATAGGCAACGGTATTGTTTTATGACTAAACGCAAGTAAACTCGATTTAGGGTCCTAGGAAGGTTATAGTCTAGGTCAAAGCATTTCTAATAACCTAATTCCCTATAACCATTGGCTCTGATACCAACTTTTCTGTCACACCCCGACCACGTAAAACAACCAAAACGTGGCGGAAACGTCGGGGAGTGTTGTAACAGAATTAATTGTTTCACAACCATGGAAATTAAAGTTACGTTTTATTTATCAATCAAGAGAGTTACATTGTCTTAAACAAGAAACAAAGAGTACATAACATAATTTAACTAGTTCTTGCTTCGTTTTAAGTCACTAAGGCACAGGTCCGCCTAAGTGTGTCTCGATCATCCTATGCAACAGCTCCTGAAAACACATGTGAAAATAGGTACGTCAGCATAAAAATGCCTGTGAGATATATAGGTTTTGTGAAAATAGGATTCATGACTTGAGTTTAAAGAAACTGTTTAATAAAAAGTAGCCATGAATCTTGTTGAGTGTTCCTTTCATAAATCATTTGAAAAGTGATAAATAAACCAAATGATATATATGTATAAAAGAATAATGTATGGTTAAGTGAATAACCAAGTAAAATGAGTCTGTATAAGTTAAGTTATTTGTAAAACGATGTTTATGTGAAGATTATATTGTAGATGTAATATGTCTAAACTGAAATGGTTTTAATAACGCTACGATATGTAATACCATAAAAGCACTTATATATAGGAAGTACCAGCGGCGTATCCACCATGATTTTATCGTATTACACGTCGCCTCGTTACTTAAATCACTTACCCAAACAGCCACCAAGATGAAATGTTTAACAATTGTAGAAATGTTTATGTATGGTCAAATACGGTTCACACGGTTCAACAGTTACAAACGGTTCATATAATCAAATGGTTACAACGGTTCACATAGTCAAATAGTTACAACGGTTCACATAGTCAAATAGTTACAAACGGTTCAAAATGTAATATAATGTGTTCATATGCTGGATGAGCATATGCAACAAAATGCAATGTAAAACAATGTGTCCATATATTGAGTAAACATATGCAACTAATGTAATGTAAATCAATGTGCTAGCATGCTCAGTCAACATACATAGCAGAAATGTAAAGTAAAACATTGTACTAAGTATGCTAAGTAAACATACATAGCGAAACAATGTAATGTAAATCATGTACTATAAAATTACTAATGAGCATAACAAGTATATGATGTGAAAACAGGAAAGCACGAAAGTAACAAGTAGGCACATGTGTTTCACCCCAAAACGTTTGAAAAACAGTAAAAGAGGGGTCTATGTACTCACTTGAGATTGCCTAGAAGTCCTTGCGTAACAACCAAACAATGCTAGAGATCACGGAAATCAAACGACACCTAATATAGGTAACTATGTTAATAAACCGGACCTAAATCGGAAGATCGGATAAAATGAGGGTTCGTAAACCAAACGAGTATGCGAACTCATGTAAAATGGTTTAACGAAGCCTACATACTAAATGAAACCTAACCTAAGTGCTTACGACCCATTACGACCCGTTTAGGTAGCTTATGCCATTTTAACGCGTCGTTCGCATAAAACGCGTTCGGAACGCCTAACTAGTCCTATGATAAGTAAAATATTCCTTAACATGTCTAATATTGTTACCGAATCAGTTTAGACAGCAAAAATTATGTTACATATGCTTAAAATGAATTTTGGCGTAAAAAGGGCATTTTGGTAATTTACCTAAGGCATATAAACTACGTATCATACAACTAACTAAACGTCGTGACCATAAGGTATAACCTCGGAAGGTTATTCCCTATACAACTATGGTCACCTAATGCATTTGGTCAGATCCTAAAGATCGACCAAACGGGTCGGGTTCGAAAGTATAAGCGATTGCTTAGATCGCTTACCTTACGACCCTATATAAGCACTAAACTAAAAGTGACGAGCTAAGAATGTTAAAACATGCTTAACTAAGTTAGAAAACAAGTTTGGTATCAAAACAAACGGTTTTGATACCTAAAAGTAGTTTGGTTACAAAATACGCAAGAATACGCATTTTGGCCGAAACTACGACTCGTCACTGAGCCTAGATAACGTGGTAATCAGTAGGTATAGTCACACGGGACTATAACCATCGTGATTACGCTCACGTTGCGAAGTTCAACCGAACTTCGTGTTGACTATAAACTGGTCAATGCAGAAACGCTAAAAAATGCAGAAACGTTAAAAGAACGAAAGAATACTTACAGAAGGTCCCCGTAAGCTCTTGATCCGATTTACTCTCAGGTATGAAGCATAAACTTCAACTTAGAGAGCCAAAATCAGATTCAAGTGTGAGTTTTCAAGGAAATGAATGTGGGTATTTATCGGAATTCAAGAACCGTTAAGATCGTTCATCGAAAACTGAGCTTTGATCTGGACCTTACATGTGTGCCCATGGCTTTCTAAAACCATGGGAGCCCCTAATAATGGACTAGGTTCATTGAATACCAGCCCATGGTTTTGAAAAACCATGGGTTAAAACCATCAACACTTCAAAATGGACTAGGTTCATTGAATCTGGTCAGAAATTTAAAAAATGGTCCCTGCACTTGTAAAACTTGATTTTTTTCACTTTTAAGCCCCGTTAACCCCATTTCAGAGCTCTAAAATAAAGTTAAAGTATAGAGAACTCAAAACATGCTCAAAAGTATCTTGGATGTCGTTTCGTTTGGCCGTACGGTTGCGTTGTTCGGTTAATTACGACGGAAGTCGTAACGGACGCGAAAACGATCCAAATTGCGAACCGAATGAAGTTTTATCATGCCAAACACTAAAATAAAATATTTTAATGCTTACATAAATTTTTGGATGTCCGGATGTATTCAGAACGTAAGTTATGCGCGAAAATGCAAACTTGTGCACTTTTTGACGCTTTTAGTCCCTAAATGACCCAAAAGTTTATTTTAGCACACCGAACCCCTCAAAGCCTATTTATAAGCTATGTAAAGAATATTTATGGTATGTTTAACTTATGGTCTTGTTTCGGAATGTCTGTTCCAGTACGAATCGCCGTACTTTCGCAGTTTGTCGAATTTAGTCCCTGTAAGCGAATTAACTTGATTTTTGCCATAACAAAGCCTTCAAAACTTATTTCTAAATTATGTAAAGGTTATTTAAGGTATGTTAAGCATATGTTGATGTTCCGGAGTATTTTTCGCGTTTAAACTGATTACGTTTACGCACCAGTTTGCGTATAACTCTCCAGAAAGCGATTTAAAGCTTGAAATCGAACAGGAATTGATATGTGCAAAAGATACACATATTTATACAAATCCCAAGTATGAAATACAATATTTCATTGGTTTGGTATTTGTTTGATGGTCATAGTGACACAGGTGTCACATAAAACAATGTCAATTATCAATAAAACAATGTGCTTTGGTGTTATTATATGTGTTTTGGTGTTATTATGTGTGTAATTGTGTTTGATGATTTTACAATTTGATTCGATTCTGATTTCAAGCTTTAAATCGCTTTCTAGAAGGTTATACGCAAACTGGTACGTAAACGCAGTTAGTTTAACGCAACAAACACTGCAGAATAGTAACATAGGCTTAACATACCTTAAATAACCTCCACATAACTTAGAAATAAGTTTTGGATGGTTTGGTGTGTTGAAATCAAGTTTGTTCGATCGCAGGGACTAGTTGTGTCAAACTATGAAACTATACCGATTTGTATAGTAACGAACATTCTGGAACTTGATCATAAGTTAAACATACCCTAAATATCCTTTACATAGCTTAGAAATAGGCTTTGAGGGGTTCGGTATGCTAAAATAAACTTTATTGATCAATAGGGACTAAAAGCGTCAAAAAGTGCATAAGTTTGCATTTTCGCGCATATCTTACGTTCTGAATATATCCGGACAACCAAAAATTTATGTAATCATTAAAATATTTCATTTTAGTGATTGGCATGATAAAATTCCATTCGTCGCTTAATTTGGATCGTTTTTGCGTTCGTTACGACTTCCGTCGTAATTAACCGAACAACGCAACCGTACGACCAAACGAGCCAACATGTTCCCTATACTTTAACTTCATTTTAGAGCCTTGAAATGGGGTTAACGGGGTTTAAACGCATCGAAAAAGGCCTTAAACATGTGTAGGGACCATTTCTGCCATTTTGGCAAAATTTTTGGAACTGGCACCTTGTGGCGCTGCGTCACCACCATCTGCCTCTGCCGTGGCACGACGCGAGCAACTGATCTGGGCAGAAACTCCATTTTTGCAACAGCAGGTCCATTTTCAGCACTTAACTTGAAGTTTAGGGGCTATTTTGTAACATTTTCAATACCGTTTGCTGGTTTTGGGGCACCCCTAGTATCCAAAAACCAAGGGCCACATGTGTACGGTCCAGATTGATGCTCGTTTATTGACGAACGATCTTAACGGTTCTTGGGTTTCTATAAATAGCAACACCCACTTCACTCTCAAACTCACACCTTTGAATCTGAATTGGTTCTCTAAGTTGATGTGTTTATCACTTCATACCTGAGAATATTCGGATCAAAGCTTCCGTTCTTGGACCCGTTGTAAGTCCTCTTTCGTTCTTTTATGCGTTTTTAGCACAAAAGTCAAACTCTGTTTGACTTTCTGCATTGACCAGTTTATGGTCAACACGAAGTTCGTTTGAACTTCGCAACGTGAGCGTAATCACGATGGTTATAGTCCCTCGTGACTATACCTACTGATTACCACGTTGACTAGGCGTAGTGACGAGTTGTAGTTTCGGCCAAAATGCGTATTTTGTAACCAAACTACTCTTGGGTATCAAAACACTTTGTTTTGATATCAAAACCTGTTTTCTAACTTAACTAAACATGTTTTAGCATGTTTAGTGCTTGTGTAGAGTCGTAAGTCAAGCGGACTGAACACCCGCTTAGACTTTCGAACTCGACCCGTTTGGTCGATCATTAGGATCCGACCAAGCATGTTTAGAGACCATAGTTGTATAGGGAATAACCTTCCGAGGTTATACCTTATGGTCACTTAGGTTTAATTAAGTTGTATGATAGGTAGTTTATATGCCTTAGGTAAATGACCAAAATGCCCTTTTCATGCATAATTGATAATTAAGCATATGTAACATAAACTTTTGTCGCATAACTGATTATGCAACATATTTAAACATGTTTAGGCATATAATACTTGTCATAGGACTAGTTAGACGTCTCGAACGCGCATTTGCGCGCACGACACGTTAAAGTAGCGTAAGCTACCTTAATGAGTCATAACGGGTCGAAAGCACTTAGGTTAGGTTCCGATTTAGAATGTAGGCTTTGTTAAACCATATCACATGAGTTCCAACACTCATTTGGTTTACAAGACCTCATTCTGTCCAATCTTCTGATTTAGGCGTCGATTGTTTGACTAGTGATTCGATTACTAGGTGCTTCTTGATTTCTCTGGTTTACTTGAGTTTGTTGAAGTTCTATTGATTGAGGATACTTTGCACTTCATGTGAGTACATAGTTCCCCTATTTTTCTGTTTTCAATTGTTTTGGGGTGATTCATATGTATCAAAACGATTTTCGATATTATAACGATGATTTCAAAAACGATTAAGATGGTTTATACTAAACTAATAACGATTTCGATAATGTGAATGAAATTGTTGGTTGTAGTTACATAACGAATGATATTCATTAATTTTGGCCGAACCGACCAGTATTAGGTTATGGTACCATAGGATCTGACAAATCCCGTTATCAGACTTCACCCATGGTTATGTGTGGGTTATGTGGGTAACGACTGAATCTGTGATTGTTAACTTACCCTTTGGTGGTTTGTTAATGCGAGAAGTGAGATAGTCGAGTCACGAAGGTTTGAATGTTATTAGCGAGATGACCAAAAAAATTGTTTTCACAATTAAAACGGGGATGATTTAAACGACTTAAACGATTTAAATGAGTTAACGATTTTGAAAAGATTTGAACAAGTTAAACAAGTTGGATAAACGATTGGTTTTTGGTTAAGTGTTTAGATAACGGGACGGGTGTAATGTGTTGAAAACATGGTAGATACGCCGCTGGTACTTCTTATATATAAGTGTTTTCAACATATTACATACCGTGGCGTTATTTAGTTCACTTGGGTAAACGATTTTGAAATGATGTCACATAACGATGTTTTCAAAAGGATATAAACCATACAAGATGTTTTACAATTTGGTTTACTAAAACAAATGTTTTTGGGTTAAGAATCATGGCTACGAGGTTTTATAAATAATAACCCACTTGATTTGAGTTGGTTAAATTATGCTGCAATACTAGGTACTTTTCAAAACAACGTTTTTAATAAGGTATTGCAACATGTAAACTAGCCATGAATCCGACACTCCTATAAAACCTATGTGCTCGCCAGCATTTCTTTGCTGACTTTGTTTTTACATATGTTTCAGGTGATGTTGCTTGATGTTGATTACTAGGATGCATGAGTCACATAGGATCTGGACGAGGCCTTAGTGACATAATAACAGTGATAGTCGATATGTAACTTGTTTGTTTCATGTTAAAACAATGTAATTTACTTAATGAATAAATAAAACGAAACTCTTTTTGTATCCATGGTTGTGAAACAATAATTCTGTTACAACACTCCCCGACATTTCCGCCACGTTTTGTTGTTTTACGTGGTCGGGGTGTGACACATTCCTCGAGTGTATCTCCCTCCGATGTACTCTTAGCATAGCACTCGTGAGTTATATGTCTAGTCCGACCACATCTGATGCACTTCCCCACTCGTCCTCGTGAGTCTTCCTCTCAAGACCACTCCTGCCATCCCTGGCATTATCCCTTCCCGACTCTCTCTAGGGTTAGTTACACACGCTTTCTCCAATCTGCGCTCCTCACCACGCTTCTCATCGGTATCTTTCCTCGAACTCTCAGACTTTCGCTTTCGTGAATCCCCAGATCTAGGCTTGGAATGCGGAATTATTTGAATGGTCGATCCGCTGTGACAGCCCGACTTCTCGCATACCGTTGCCACGTCATTGCATAGGGTACCAGTAAATGATCTTGGGTCACAACCCTGGAGTGTTATATGTGTACGTCTATGTACTGTTCACAAAGTTAATGAAAAATTCAGAATGACGCTCCGATTATATCATAACATAGGAACTACTAAAACTTTCCGATCGTTATATCACCTGAAGGGTTTCCGATCTGTGTCCCACCAAAACCATGCCCATGAGCTTCACGTCCACGTTCCTGGCCATTATTTTGGTTAGCATCGCGCTGTTCCATGGCAGTATTAACGTGTTGGGCTATGAGTTATGCCAATTCTTCTGAGGTAATAGGTAGTCCAGAACCCTGTCTCACTTTTGGCGGCATTTCGTCGTTTCTATTATTTACAACAATAATAAGCACATAAGACAATAACAAAAAATAATTCAATCATTATATGTTAGTGGACCAAACATTGCGCATGTATAATATCCACGTAATAATGAGAACAATTTTTAAACCAAAAGAAACCCATTCGACATTTATATCAGAAATTTACAAAACTTGTTTTTAGTACAAAGACTAATCAGAATTCGGCGTGTCTACATCAACAACCACAACAAGTCTATATGAAATTTCCTCCTAAATATCTGAAAATTCGGCATGCAACCCATAAATAGGGTTCATCAAATGAGACATACAAAATAAACAACAGAAACAACCAACAACTAACGCTTCAATCCCTGGAAGTCCAACATCTTCCTAACAAGCTCTTCTAGCTCATCATAATAGTTCATCTGTCCCTCTAAGTCCTTCATCGTCTCCATGGCTCCGCGTAACGTGGCGAACTGACGGTCATAGTGAGAGCGATTGACCCAAACCCCTTTCTGCCTCTTCAAAGCGGACGTTCTCTCAGCTCTTGATGCCAATGCGATCTCTCTCTAATGGGTCAAGTCCTCTTCCTACGATGAGTGTAGACCTAAAAGAGGTGTAGCAAAACAAGTGACTCGAGTTGCAGAATAAACGATTCTGTAACGACGGGCGAAAGATTCTCAAGTGTAGACTTGACAGTATCAATGCGCAGGACTACTAATGGCTCTATAGGTCGAGATGTGACATATCGTAACCGTACAAAGTAAGTGTGTGATCAATATGAATAGAAACACATAAGGTCCAAATAAACTTAAAATCACGTATGCACATAATCACATAAGGGTTTTCATACATCATAAATTTTTCCATGTTTATTTAAAAATCTTGACTTCGAGAATTTTGGACTTTAAATCTCAAAATTCTTCGGTTGAAGTCTAGTGTTTTCCTCCAAAAACATCTAGTTCGCTAACAACCAATGGCTCTGATACCAACTTCTGTCACACCCCAAAAACGTCACAGCGGAATATAAAACGTAGTGGTGACGGAAGCTGGTGCCCATTTGTATCTTGCTGAATGATGCATCGTAATGTTGGACATTTCCACTTAATTAAAACGTAGACTTTTAAAACATAATGTCTTTAAGTCCATTACAATCACACCATAGTTAAATTGTTTTGATCCTTATGGATCTTATTACAATGGTCCCAAATAGTTTTAAAAGTTTGGCCAAAACATTATCAAACCAAACATGCATCAACAACCACAAGATACGCCATAATTCCCGAAGCCGAACTCAAGTAGCTGCAGAACACGTTAAAAATCAAGTATCAACACAAAGGAAGGTGAGTTCACATATTCACATACAAACAATATTATTCCAAAGGAAAACTTTCTGATTAGGTGTTTATTTGAAAACATCCATAGTATTTTAGAAAGTCCATTTTACTTTCTTGATAAAATCCATGGGCCTTTCGTCGGTTCATCAATCCGACAACAGTAATATTGCCCAGGTTTTGTATATTAAACTATTGCGTCAATTTTCAGACACGTATGTTAGCTAGACGATACGAGCTATATATTAACCATGCTGGGATAATCAAGGCTAGATAATAAACAGAATATCAATTCGTCGTTTGACTTGACACGGGGCGACCGGTCACGACGGGGTTGTCAACCCGATAGATCTACCAACAATTCATCGCGTGCAATACTTAAATGATTAAACGACATCACGTAGGGTCCTCTTGAAGGACAATATGATGTTTGCCTCACGTACAATATATATATCCTACTAATATGACAATTTAATACATGATGTTGTACGAATCCCCTGATGCTCCATTATTTGAGACCCAGTCCAGAATTCGTTCCCAACTGTACGGTCATGTTTCGCTTAGGAAATACCGTACTTTCAATATTCATTCATCAAAAACGTTTTACTTTGAAACGTATGACTTATCAAATCTCATATATTTTCAACAAAAATATTTATTTTATATTAAAAGGTATGTTTTATTTCGAAAACATTATTAAACCATTTTATTGACGTGTTCTACCCCCAAAATATATACAAAGCAGTAAAAAGAGGGGTTTAGTGACACTCACCTTTGGGTGCGTATTTTAAATAAGGCAAATCCCAGAGATTGATTTTCTACACGTCCTAATATAGGAACGATTCTAAATTAATATACATAACACAAAAATCCTAAGTTTCTCCGTTTTTTAGAATTATCACATAACTTTGAGATTTTCTCGAAAAGTTATCATTTTTTATTATGTTGGCACGTTAATATATATATATAGGATAAAGATAGACAGAAAACCCTTTTTACATAGAAAACTCTGAAAACCCAAATGGGAACCCATTTTTACCCAACCTCCCGACATTTTTTTTTTTTGAAAAAAATTACACATGTAATATACATGTTTTAGAGTGTTTTGGTCCAAAAAAAACAAAAAAGCGCCGAAGGGATTTTTTTTAAAAAAAATAAACAAAATTCAGTGCCTAACATGTGTTAGACAACAATGCTGAAAGTTGCTGAAATTTTTTTTTTTTTTAAAAGATCCCTTCGGCGCTTTTTTGATTTTTTTGGCCCAAAACTCTTAAAAACATGTATATTACATGTGTTAATTTTTTCAAAAAAAAAAAATGTCGGGAGGTTGGGTTTTCTAGGGTTTTTCATATAGATAGGGTTTCCTATGTAGCCTTGCCCTATATATATATATATATATATATATATATATATATATATATTTATGATTTTGCGACTTGAATGATTTTATTGGTGACCATTATTGTGTAAATCCGTTAACTCTCCCATTTATACGCAATATATCTACGATTTGCACGTCGTAATATATATATATAAACGTTCACATAATTTATCATCAAAACACGCGAAATCTTGTTGTTAGGATCTGAGTTTGGTTTTGATTGTGTTTTATGTTTGAATTAAGATGAACAATGAATGAGTAGTGCAGCGGAATATAATTGGAAACAAACTTTTCACAATCAAACAGGAGAATTGATTTCAACACACATTTTCAACAATGAACCGAATGATTGAATTTATTTCATCAACGATTACAATTGCATGTATGCAACAAACTCCCCCTCAGCCTGAGCTCACAGTGATTTGTTCGTACAGGAAGAAAGATGGTGAAGAGCTAATAGAATAGTACATGGTACTGTTCTATTTATAGGCACGGACAAACCACTGAGGCATCTTAGCTGACGTCACCATGAAAGTGACATCTAACCTCCTAACAAACTCTAACATCTGATCTATACAAGTACTGCTATGCTAACAACTGTTATTACAATACATTACATAAAGACAAACTAACTATTGCTGAATCCTTCCACTGATGTGAACCCAGCAGCACTTGATATATCCAGCAGTGCTTGACCCATAGCAGTAGATTGAACAGCAGGGCTTTAGTCTTCATTAGTCATAGACTTGATCAACAGTTGTAGGTCAGCAGTTGTACCGATCAGTGGATTAGAGGTCATCAGATGTTGAAATCACTTTCAAGGGGAGAGACTTGATTACATAACATCTGCTTATTTTGGATCCACTGCTTTGATCCAGTTTTGGCTTTAATTATCTGTTCCTCTGATAGGGTTCAATCCCAACAATCTCCCCCTGGAATAGATAATGCCAAAACTCTTCATTATTGGTAGATCTTTATTGCCTCATCAACAGTTCCCTTATTTGCCCTTTGAGTTGTAACTCAAAGGCTAAGGCATCTGTGTCATCTTCATCCCTGCACAGTGGAAGATCAAGGAGATCCTGCAAATCTTCAAGACTTAGGCCAAGTGCTTGTTCCCTTGTTATTTTCTTCACTTCTCCACTAGACTTTATCACTGTCAGTACATGGGTCTGTTTGTCAGTTTTCCACTTTAGTACTTTTGAGTCTGGTGGGTTTCTTGTAAGGCTGTCAATTTTACACGAATACACGAAACGAACCTACACGAAGTTAACAGGTATCGTGTATGGCCTTAACAGGTATCGTGTACCAAACAGGTAGACACGAGATTACCTGTTAATTTTCGTGTATAAACAGGTTAAATACCTGTTTACATGTTAATACCCGTTAGTACACGATAAGAAATTAAAATAAATAAAACTCATCAGCCATGTGCGTGTGGGTTCCTTAATTCCTTTCTATTTTCATTTCTCATTCAATTCGAAAAAATAAAACCCTAAACTCCCTCTGTAACTCTCAGATAGCATGTTGTGTTCGTGTGTTTGTTCGTGTTAACAGGTATTAACAGGTAATTTTCATGTATAACAGTCGAACAGTAAAGTTAACAGGTATTAACGGGTAATTTTCGTGTATATCATGTTGTGTTCGTGTTCGGGTTTGAAAAAAAGGACACGATAAGTTATCATGTCGTGTTCGTGTATGGGATTTCGTGTATCGTGTCTTATTGTGTTGTGTCTTATCGTGTACGGGTATACACGATATGCCAGCCCTAGTTTCTTGGGAGATTTTTATTAGATGAGGAGTTTGATGATGCTTGTGACAACTCGAGTTTCCCAGATTCCATCTTCGCACTATTGCACGTTAATTGTTTAGATTGTTTGTTGACACGACTTGTTTGTTTCACAACCGTAGACGTTGTAATATGTTAAATCGTACTGTGATCGATATGATATATATGTGGTGTGCATTATATTTGAAGTGGAGGTTAATATTATATTTAGAATTAATATTCTGTTGTTTAATAAAATCATGCCAAACACCCACTCATGAAATCACCCCACCCACGAAAACACAAGGTGTTTTCGTCCACACCTTCTGGCCAACGAAAACAACAAATGGGCTTTGGCCCAGTAGCAATCTGTTTTAATATTTTGTTTCCCCACTTTAGGTATAAGCTAATCGCCAAACCCTAGAGTCTCTAATTGCTTTTTCTCTGTGCGACGGCAGTTCCAAGTATCCAAATCCTTTCCTTCTGATCGACCTAGAGATCCTTCCATCTTGGTTAGTATCCACTGTTGTTTGACTATTTGGCATGAAATCCTTAACAAATCACCACATGTCTGTATGTACATATTTGATCGGTTAAGGTTGATAATTCTATTGTGAATTGTTGGACTAGATTTGATTATTATTTGATTATTCGTATTGCTAAACATGATCGACTGGATTATACGTGTAGGTGTATGTCTAAGTGTTGATGTTTAAAAAATGCGTAGATGATGATGATCTTGATTTCACGAATGATTGAGTAGTTTGTAGAGACCAAGGAGCCAAAGTTAGAAGACATCCCCGTTGTGAAGGAATTTCTAGAAGACTTTCCCGAAGACTTGCCTGGACTACCTCCGCAGCGACAAGTGGAGTTTCAGATTGATTTGGTGCCAGGAGTAGCACCAGTGGCAAAAGCACCATATCGGCTAGCTCCGTCGAAAATGTAGGAGCTATCGACTCAACTGCAAGAGTTGCTAGACAAGGGATTTATCAGGCCAAGCTTCTCATGTTGGGGATCTCCGGTACTGTTTGTTAAAAAGAAAGATGGCAGTTTTCATATGTGCATAGACTACAGGGAGTTGAACAAGCTGACCATCAAGAATCGGTATCCCATACCGAGAATTGATGACTTATTTGATCAACTCCAAGGTTCCAGCTATTACTCCAAGAGTGACTTGAGGTCGGGATATCATCAGTTAAGAATACAAGAAGAACGTATCCCCAAAACGGCCTTTAGAACTCGTTACGGACATTACGAGTTCCTTGTCATGTCGTTCGGCTTAACCAATGCACCAGCGGTATTTATGGATCTCATAAATCGGGTGTGTAAGCCGTATTTGGATAAGTTTGTGATTGTGTTTACTGATGACATCCTCATATACTCGCGAACCAAGGAGGAGCATGGGCAACATCTACGAGCTATCTTGGAACTCTTGAAGGAGGAACAACTGTATGCGAAACTTTCAAAGTGCGAATTCTGGATTCGCGAGGTTCAATTCCAAGGTCATGTGGAAAATGAGAATGGAATTCATGTCGACCCAGCCAAGATTAAGGCAATTAAAAATTGGGAAGCTCCTAAACCCCAACCTAGATACGACAATTTCTGGGGTTAGCGGTCTATTACAGACGATTCATAGAGAACTTCTCGAAGATTTTTCAACCACTCACGTCCCTAGCGTAGAAGGATAACAGATTTGATTGGGGTGAAGAACAAGAGACGGCTTTTCAACTGTTAAAAGATAAACTTTGGGACGCACCTTTTCAACTGTTAAAAGATAAACTGTTAAAAGATAAACTTTGTTAGGTGCAATGATATTCGCGTTGAAGATTTGGCATCACTACTTGTATGGTACTCGTTGCACAATCTTTACAGATCACAAAATTTTGCAACACATTTTCGATCAGAAAGACTTAAACATGAGGCAACGAAGATGGGTCGAGCCATTGAACGATTACGATTGTGAGATAAAGTATCATCCGGGCAAGCCGAATGTTGTAGTAGACGCCTTGAGCTGTAAAGAGCGTGCAAAACCTCTAAGGGTGTGAGCCTTATAAATGACCATACAGACTAATCTCACTTCTCGGATTCATGAGGCGCAACAAGAAGCGCTTAAAATGGATAATCTACAAGTTGAATCATTGCGTTGAATGGAAGCGCAATTGGTGCCAAGGGAAGATGGAACATTGTACTTCATGGGATGAATTTGGGTTCCATTCTTCAAGGATCTACGCGCGCTTATTCTGGATGAAGTTCATAAGTCAAGGTACTCTATACATCCGGGATCAGACAAAATGTACCAAGACTTGAATGACTTTTATTGGTGGCCTAAGATGAAAGCTGATATTACTACTTACGTGGGTAATGCCTTACATGTGCCAAGGTTAAGGCGGAATACCAGAAGCCATCAGGGCTGTTGCAACAGCCTGAGATTCCTGTATGGAAATGGGAACAAATATCGATGGATTTCATTACTAAGCTACCTAGAACTCAAAGAGGACATGATATGATTTGGGTAATTGTTGATCGACTAACAAAGTCCGCGCATTTTCTACCGATCATTGAAAAGGATAGCTGTCACAGCCCCCGAACCCACCCCGGGAGTGGGAGCCGTGAGACTTAGACCAGATGGTATCGGTGTTTATCAATTTAGCAGCGGAAATTTTCATCAGGACCGTAGTTAGGAAATAGTTTATCAGAGTAAAACACCATATTTTTATAATAATAAAAACATGGGTAAAACCCAAGTTTTCATTCATAATATTTTTAAAGGGATAAACTCTAATTATTGAAAACAATTCTTCCTTTTTATCTAGGTAACTTTTGTTGGTGCACTGAATGTCTGTTGACTACGTTTTTAATCAAGTCTTAGGTCTAGATAGGATGTAATTAGAGTTTGCATGTAAAAGTATGGTAGTTCACTTGAACATACATGTGACACATTCAAGCGAACACAACATCAAAGTCTAGTTCGCTTGAAACCGGGACTTGCATGTTCGCTTGAACATGTTCACTTGAGAAGACATGTTCACTTTCAAGCGAACAGGCCACACCTATATATAGCTGATGTGTGTATCATTTGAAACGGACAGTGATCATTGCTTGTGAGACGAGGTTCTGCCAAAATCTTGTTAGAAACACTTGTAAAGTCTCGCAATCAGTAATAGAAAGGAAGTTAAAAGGATACAAGCTGTTGTGACTTGGTTTACTTTGATTCCGCCTCTGTAAACTAAGATGAACTACTTTTACTGACGTTTAGGGTCACGCAAACGGTCCAACAAGTGGTATCAGAGCTCAGGACGAGGAGTTCATACCATAGCAGCTTGATTCTACCGGATTTTCTTATTTCTACTTACTTCTTCTCATTCTTTTTCTGATTCGGACATAATTCACGGTTGAAATGGCCTGAAATTAACACATATCAAGCAAAATACATAGATAACTAATCCTTGAAAGTTTCAAACTAAAATACGGCTTAAAACTTATCAAAAATGTATGACCGCTTGAATTTGTTCGTAAAAAGATGATGTCATAGGATTGTTCACTTGAAATAACTTGTTTAGTTCGCTTGAAAAGTGCATCTCAACTGTGTTCGCTTGAAAATAATCAGCAAGTTCGCTTAAAGTGAAGTCCGCTTGAACAACTCGCTTGAAATACTTGTGTATTTTCAAGCGAACTAAGATAATCTTTGTTCGCTTGAAAGTATTCAGTGTGTTCGTTTGAATTAAGTTCGCTTGAACTTAGGTCGCTTGAACTTGCATTATTTGAGTTCGTTTGAAATTGTACTACCTAAGTTCGCTTGAAAGTTGCTGATTCTACTTGAAGCTATTTCGCTTCAAGTGATCTCGTTTGAATTTGTTATTTTTCAAAATTTCGAAAATTTTCTATGTGTTTTGCTGATTTTTTTTCAGATACATACAAGATGGATGATTTCAATCCGTTTTATGATGTCTTTGCGTTTGCTGGAGACGGTGGAAATGATACATCTTCTAGTAACACTAATGATAACACGCAGAATCCAAAGAAAAAGTTATCGGATGCATTGGAGGTTGAAAGTGCTTTCAGAACCTACAATAAACCCCCGAAGTTGATGGCTATCGAAGAATACAGTCGATGGGCCAAGAAGTTTGAAGATTGGTTGATGGCCTTTGCTTTTCCTAGTTGGAAGAGTTTAAAAAATGGATACCATAATGTAAACAAAAAAGGCGAAACCTTAACAACAAATGAGGAGATAGATTTGTTTGTTGCTGAGCAAAAATGTATTGCGTTGCTGTTTCAGTCCGTCGGAGAAGATATAATATCTTTGATCGAATACTCTAGTGCTACAGATCTCTGGAACAAATTGAAAAACAAATGTATAGGAAGCACAGAAATTGTGAAAAACAAAAAGAAACTACTTAGAAAAGAGTTTGATTTGTTTGGGTGTTTAAAGAATGAATCAGTATTTAAAATGATTGAGAGGTTTGGGCATCTGAAGCTGGAACTGGAGAGACACGAAATTTTCTATTCTCGAGAAGAGCTAGTCGACAAATTGTTTGATGCATTACCAGATGAGATGGATTGGCAATATTATGCGTTGATGCTAAAGAATCCTATCAAGCCACCAGAAGAGTTGACAGTAGACTTGCTGATTGAGAGATTAGAGAGTCACGAGTTGGAATTGAAGAAGACGCACAAAGTCAATCACTCATCATACCAGCATAACTTGGATTTGTATTATCCAAAGAGCATGATGCCAAAGAGTACATCTCCCAAGACTGCATTTTCTGCTGAGAATGTGTCCACAACGAGCAAAGAAAATCAAAGCAGTGGACATCACAGTGGTTCTTCATCAAATTCAAACCAGTCTGATGCAAAGAAATTATTTCAATTCAACATCGCTGTAGACTTAAAGAACGCTCAGAACTTCAGCGAGGAGTCTGCCAAAAAACAGATGGTTTTCCTAGCATCTGTTCTAGAATCTTATGAAAGTCTTGTAGCAGGGAAGATAGGCAACACCAACCTGACGAAAGAGGATTATGATCAGATAGATCCTGAGGAGATGGAACTAATTGACATAAGGTGGTGTATGGCCAGTGCAGTTCGTCGAGCACAGCGTTTCATGGAGATAACTGGGAGGAAGTCAATTGGTGGACCATCTACCAAGTTGGGCTTTGATAAGTCTAAGGTGACGTGCTTCAAGTGCAAACAGAAAGGTCACTTTAAGCGTGAATGCAGAAACGCGTATGCTGATGAATCTGAAAACCCATTCAGAGAAGATTACTACAAGAAGGCGATTTATCATCAGAATAAATCAGAACCGCCAAGGATGAAGCAGCTTGAAGATAACAAAGAAAAATCTAGAGCTCTTGTGGTGATTCACGACGATGAAGGTTACGACTGGAGTGAGGTGTTACCTAAGGAGGATGCGGTTGGATATGCATTTATGGAAAAATCTGAACCTGTTCCTTGGAAAGACGACAGAACTGAAGAACAGAAGTATAAACACAGAAAGTTGTTAGCTCAGAACAAAAATGATCAGAATATCTGGTATCTTTTCTGAGGCAAAAAGAGCAAATAGATGGGATCCAGACAGAGAATGTTGTCTTGACCCTTATGGAAACATTGCTATTGATCATAACACTCTTGATATGGAAACCATAATCCAAGAGTATAAAGTTGAAGATGATTATTGGCAGAAGAAATGGTGGGGAAGCGAAGAAGATGAAGAGAAAGAGAAGAAGGAGAAAGAAGAGAAAGAGAAGTCAAAGAAGATTGACACTGGGATCATTGACACGACACAGGAGTTGAATGCTGAAAACATGGGAAAGATGGCTGACAAGGTGCTGGCTGCTAATGCACTTGAGTTAGATTCTAAATCTGTTTCTGAGTCTAAAAGCCAAGTCAGTTCAAACACGTCAACGACTGAGTCAGGTAAGAAGGTCATTGGTGATGTTGACTGCAAAAAATGCATCAAAGAATGCAAGGTTTGTAGTACAAACACTTATCTCAAAGGTAAGAAGATTGAGGATCTGACTGCTAAAGTCAGAAGTGTTGAGGATCAAATTCTTGATCGTGACAAAATGATGAAAGCTTCAACTGAACGGTTAAAAGAATTAACTAACAAAATTGAAACTGATAAAATTGATCAGGAAAAGCTTAAGAAAGAAAATGAAAGGTTAGTTCTTGAAAATCGTCAGATCACTGAAAAATTTGAGAAGCTTAAAAGCACGATTAAAGATAATGATGATAGAAACGGTAAAACTTACAAAGAAAATTGCCAATTGCATTGTGTTTTGAGAATTAAAGAAGAATTAATCAACAAACAATTGGATGAGATTGCTAAATTGAAACTTCAATTTGAAAAAGCCTAGATTGAAAATGAGCGTATCAATCTGAAATTGAACAGTTACAGCTCTGCAAGTGATGCGTGCGAAGTGTTACTTATTTTAGGTGTATATTTTAAGCCCTTTTTTAACACTTATTTTAGCCAAGTTTTAAATTTATAAAACACGATATTTTACTAACACTAAACACACATATGGGCAAGTGCACCCATCGTTGAGTGTAGTATAGCGTTGGTAAGATACCGAGGTCGTCCAAGGACACAAGAGCTTTTAGTACCGGTTTATCCTCAACGTCTAACCAAAATAAAAGTTTAGAAAAAATGTTTTAAACTAAGAAAAATAAAAACTAACTAAAATGCTGAAAATAAAAATAAAAGAAAAAACAGATAGACAAGATGAATCACTTGGTTCCGACTCGTATCTAGTATAACCTTTGATTATTTCCGCACTTTTGCACATAATTAAGAGATTATCTTAGTCATTGTAGTAGGCCCCTCTTTTGAAGGCGACGTTACCCTCACCCCAGTAGTTTGAGTCAGCAGGGATACAATCCTAAAAGGGTGGATTATTGGAAGATAATGAATTAAGTTATTAATGCAGTATTGTGGTAGGCCCCGCTTTTGGCGGTGACGTTACCCTCGGCTAAGTAGTCTGAGTCAGCAGGGATACAGTCCTAAATAGCCGGGTTATAGTATTAATAGTAGTTAACTTATGAGGGGATCAAAGAGTTTGGACCCCCGCCATCCAATACCGTGAAGTATTGAAGGAGGTCCTACTAAATTTGACCCAGGTCCATTGCAGGACCTCTAAACGCTGAACAATGGCAAGACCTTTACCAAACCGTTCCCTTAACCCCCTACCAGGTAGCCAACATATCTCCATATAGACCATGGAGACATGAATGGTGAAAATCCTTTATTTTATATAGACAGTAAAATAATGCCAAGACACCGCGGACAAACGATAAGGAAAGATCACCTTCAACATAAGTAACTAGTTATTAAAGTCATTAATAAAAAACCAAATAAAAAGTGCAAAAGATTAGAAATAAAAAGTATTATACTAGACACTTTGTCTTCACCAAGTGATGTAAGAGACTTAGGCAAACATGGCCTTGATTGTCAAGAACTCTTACGATCAATCTTGGATCCCGAGACGACTCACACACTCTACGATGGACAATGGATGATGGTGGTGGATGATGGTGTTGTGATGGTGGTGGGTGGTGGATGAAGTGTGAGAGAGGTGGTGTGCCAAGGGATGAGATGAAATGAATCCAAGCACTCCTATTTATAGGCTGAACAGAGAGCTGGACACGGCCCCGTGTCCACTGGGCACGGCCCCGTGTCCGTCTGACAATCTCTCTCCTCATTAATTGTAATTCGCAATTACAATAAATGCGCCTGCTGTACTTTCGACACGCCCCCGTGTCCGCTGAGCACGGCCCCGTGATGGGCAATAGAAGCTTCTATAGATTTGTCTTTTCTGCTGCTTCTTGGGCACGGCCCCGTGCTGGCTGAGCACGGGGCGTGTTCAGTCTTCTGATTTCTCTACTTTGCTTTGGAAGGTACCGTTGAGGGTTCGGGCAGTCCACTAATATTCCTTTTCTTGTATTTATGTTGGATTTAGCTTTCTTTTTGCTTCTTTTGCGTTTTTGAGCTCATTTAATCCTGAAAATACAAAAGGAAGACAAAAACACTCTTTTTCCAATATTAGTACTTAAAAAGGGTTAGTTTTATGCCTCATTTGATGTAATTTATATGTTGCATTTTACACACATCAAATACCCCCACACTTGAACTTTTGCTTGTCCTCAAGCAAAACTCTTTAATATGTGGCTTACACTCCCAAATGGAATAGGTAGAAGAGAAGGTTTTGGGCTTGTCGTAGAGTGTCGGGATTTCCAAGATCTTTTTGGGTTTTATTTTTATTTATTTACACTCCTATTCGTAATGATTTATTTAGAACTTTTCATAAAAGAAATTACTTATTTGGGCATAACATGCCTTTTTAAAATTCTATTTATATACAAGTTCACATACCTCACGGGGAAATCACTCACACTCGGCCGAAGGTGTATTTTTAGTGAATCACTCGAGAGCGGCATGGAACTTATTCCTACCATAGGCTTGCCAAGAAATCAATCCTCCTCCTTTTTAACTTTTATACCTTTGTAGATATTAAGAGGACTTTGTGGGTTAAGGGTTAGGCTAGGGTTAAAGGTAGGTGGTTGGGTTAGTGGTTAGTAGAAAAAGGGCTAAAAGCGTAATAAGTGTCGGTTTTCGTATTTTTGCAACTTTTTATTTTGATGAAGCTTTTATTCAAACTAAGTTATTTTTTTTATTAACTTGTTTGTTTATTTTCTTTTTGCTTCATCATTATCACAAATTTTTTTTTTCACGAAGAACCGAACTTGTTACTAAAATAAAGGGTTAAAAATGAAAAAGGTTTTGGTGGGTAAAAGGGTTTTTGTTTGGGTGATGAAACGAAAAGGTTTAGGCTCAAAGGGGCTAACTAGGGGGATTTTTGGGTAGGTGGTAAAAGAAAAAGAAAAATAATGGTGTAGAAATAAAAAGGGTTAGTCCTAATGCCTCCATCATTTACTTACTTGGGTTTAAGTTGATAAGGATCGGGAATGTATTGTCATGGCAAGTTCTAGAGTCGTAAGAACCAAGCGGCTATTCACACAAGAAACGAAAAATGAGCATTTAGTTAAAAGATATGTAATTGTGTGCTCAATAAAGGCTCAAAACTCACTTTTGTGGGAATGGGTTTTTATGTGATCAAGTATATATAATCAAATTTTAAATAAGTTTACTATGCCTTTTCATAATTTTCTTATGTTGGTTCTTTTTATCACTACGCTATCGGTTGTAAATTTGTAAAAATATAACCTTTTTGAGAACTTGAATTTCCCGAGTTAAACCTAGACAAGTAAAAAAATGAAATTTTTGAAAAAATTTGGGGTGATTAGCGGTTCCAATAGAGTTTTGTGTAAGGCTTGTATTTAGGACTTGCAAAATTCAAGGTTTTAGCATCCCCCCCACACTTAAATTACACATTGTCCTCAATGTGTCCCAAAAATAATTTTTTAGGTTGATTAGATGTGTAAAATAGTGTTTAAAAAGCAAAAATTTGTGTTACTGGGCACTGAACACGGCCCCGTGTTATCCGGGCACGGCCCCGTGTTCAAGTGCCAGTAACAAAATTAAAATAAGAGAAACAGAAGTCTGGACACGGGGGCGTGTTGGGTGAACACGGCCCGTGTCCAGGTACCTGTACTGGGCGTTTTTCTGCAGGTGGTTCGGCACGGGGCCGTGTTGGTTGAGCACGGCCCGTGTTGAACTTTCTGGAATGGAGAGAATTGTCGGGTTGCCTTGTTCTTGTGCATGGGATCCTTTTTCTCGTTCCCCTTTTCATCCTTTACCACCATGAGTGTGTTTTATTTCCAAGTGGGATGTGTTGCATCCCATGTTACACCGTCGGAGAGCGTCATCCAAGCTTGAGTCTATGACCTTCATGTAGTTGACCGGATCTTCTTCCTCTACTCGCTTTCCACATTCAAAATTCACTTCCTCATCCCCAAGCTTCAATGTTAGAGTTCCGTCATTCATATCCACCAACGCTTGGGCGGTGGCTAGTGTCACACCCCGACCACGTGGAACATACAAAACGTGGCGGAAACATCGGGGCGTGTTGCAACAGAATTAATGTTTCACAACCATGGGAATTAAAGTTTCGTTTTATTGATTAAAAGTGTTACAATGTCTTAACAAACAAGGAAATACAACATAATTAACTAGTCTTGCATCTTTTATTGTCACTAAAGCCCAAGTCTGCCTATGTGTATCTTGATCATCTTATGCATCAGCTCCTGAAAAACACATGTGAAAATATGGTACGTCAGCATAAAAATGCCGGTGAGATACATAGGTTTTGTGAAAATAGGTGTCATGACTTATGTTTGAGAAAATGTTTAGTCATGAACCTTGTTATTTGCTTTGTTTTGTAAATCATTTGAAAAACAATGAGTTCAGATGATATGTATAAATAAGTGAATAATGTATGGTTAAATGAATAACCAAGTTAAATGAGTTTGTAAAAGATAAGTTGTTTTGTAAAACAATGTCTTGTGAAAAATATGTTATTTGTATAAAATGTTATATGTATCAAACTGAAATGATTCAAATAACGCTACAATATGTAATACCATACAAACACTTATATATAGGAAGTACCAGCGGCGTATCCACCATGCTTGTATCATATTACACACGCATCGTTACTTAATCACTTAATCAAACCAAACCAATCAATGTAAGATGTCTATGTTTAACCAATTGCTAAATGTATTGAATAATATGTCAAAATGCATGATCAATGTAAATCATGTAATGTAAAACAAATGTGATATGTATGGCTAGTGAAAGCGCATCAACTAAACCATAGGTGAAATGCACAACAACATAGTATTGAAGTAAAACTTGGTTTAAATCAACATTATGTCTTGTGAAAAATGCATGATCAAGGTCAATCATGTTAAAATGTCTATGTCTAATGTCTATGTCAAAATGTCCTGTATGGCTAGCGAAATGTGTCAACTAAACCATATGCACAAGAACATAGTATTGAAGTAAAACTTGGTTTAAATCAATATTATGTCTTGTGTAAATGCATGATCAATGTAAATCATGTAATGTGTAAATGCATGATCAATGTAAATCATGTAATGTGTAAATGCATGATCAATGTAAATCATGTAATGTGTAACCAAACTGATCTGTATGGCTAGTGATAAATATCACTAAACCATATGCACAAGAACATAGTATTGAAGTAAAACTGTGTTTAAATCAACGTTATGTTTTGTGTAAATGCATGCTGTACTGATAATGAACATTTATGCGGTGTTGTTCCAATGCATACATCCAAGCCTTGAGACTGAGGCGATAAACCCTTAAACCACTTAAAGGATTATCTGTGCTTATGAATATCGAATTCGGTCATTCCTTTACTGTCCCCTTTCCCTGGGATGTCCGGAACGGGAGTTGTCAATTCCTATGGTACCACTACCTACTAACGAACGGCGTAGCTAATGTTAATGAATGTATTGTCCCATTTAACAAACCAAATGTCATATCAAAATGTAAGCATGTGATGAAATGAAAATGTACTAAGTATGCAACAATGAACATACATAGCATGTGATGTGATGTAAAACAATGTACTAAGTATGAACTAAATGAACATACATAGCATAAAATGTCATGTAAAACGATGTACTAAGTATGCACGCTATATACATACATAGCATAAAATGTCAATGTAAAACGATGTACTATAATGTACTAACAAACATAGCAGGTATATGATATGAAAACAGGAAAGCAAGAAAGTAACAAGTAGGCACATGTGTTCCACCCCAAAATGTTTGGAAAACAGTAAAAGAGGGGTCTATGTACTCACTTGAGATTGCTCAGTAGTCCTTGAGTAACAACCAAACAATGCTAGAGATCACGGAAATCAAACGGCACCTAATATAGGTAACAATGTTAATTAACCGGACCTAAATCGGAAGATTGGGTAGCATTAGGGTTTGTAAACCAAATGAGTGTAGGAACTCATATGATATGGTTTAACAAAGCCTACATACTAAATGAAACTTAACCTAAGTCTTATCGACCCATTACGACCCGTTTAGGAAGCTTATGCTACTTTAACGCGTCGTTCGCGTAAAACGCGTTCGGAACGCCTAACTAGCCCTATGACAAGTGTTATATGCCTAAACATGTTACATAATCAGTTATGTGGCAAAAGTTTAGGTTACATATGCTAAATTACCAATTATGCATGAAAAGGGTATTCTGGTAATTTACCTAAGGCATATAATCTACCTATCATACAACTACTTAAACGATGTGACCATAGGGTATAACCTCGGAAGGTTATTCCCTACCTACTATGGTCACCTAATGTATTTGGTCGGATCCTAATGATCGACCAAATGGGTCGAGTTCGAAGGTATAGGCGATTTATCAGATCGCCTACCCTACGACTCTAGACAACGTGGTAATCAGTGGGCATAGTCCCAAGGGACTATGACCAACGTGATTACACTCACGTTGCGAAGTTCAAACGAACTTCGCATTGACCATTACTGGTCAACGCTGAAAGTCAAACAAAGTTTGACTTTCGGACTCGAAAAGCAGTAAAATAAGGAAAAGAACGAAAGAATACTAACCCAGGGTCCCCGAATGCTAATCCCGACTTCAAGAACTCAGGTATGAAACAATGGTTTCAACTTAGAGCTCTCAAAATCAGAATTCTTGTGAGAAAATGCAATGGGGGTGTTGGGTTATTTATAGTTTTCGGTCCACCGTTGAGATCGTTTCTTGGAAAAGGGGAAACGATCAAGGCCGTACATGTGTCGGAAAGTTGTGGTAGCTTAAAATGGTTCTTATCTTCATGACAAGGCAATTGGGAACATCTGGAGGAGGTTAAATCTGCTGAAAACAGGCTGTTTGGTACTCTGCATCTGGTCTGCAGACCCCTAGCGCACCGCTACGCTTAAAGTGTAGCGCACCGCTAGGCACTATTTCGGCAGAATTACACTTTTGGTCCCTGAACTGTATTTAGGCCATTTTCGACACGTTTAAGGCCCGTTAACCCCATTTCAAAGCTCTAAAATGAAGTTAAAGTATAGGGAACTTAAAACATGTTCAAAAATATCTCGGATGTCGGTTCGTTTGGCCGTACGAACGCGATGTTCGGTTAATTACGACGGAATGCGCATAAGCGCGAAAAACGAACCAAATGACGAAACGAATGGATTTTTCTTAAGGCGAACACTAAAATATAATGTAGTCATGCTTACATAAATTTTTGGGTGTCCGGATGTATTCAGAACGTAAGTTATGCGCGAAAATGCAAACTTGTGCACTTTTTGACACTTTTAGTCCCTGAATGACCCAAAAGTTTATTTTAGCACACCGAACCCCTCAAAGCCTATTTCTAAGCTATATAAAGGATATTTAAGGTGTGTTTAACTTATGGTCATGTTCCGGAATGTCTGTTACAGTTCAAATTGGCATACTTTTGCAGTTTGTCAACTTTAGTCCCTGTAAGCGATTTAACTTGATTTTGCCATACCAAAGCCTTCAAAACTTATTTCTAAGTTATGTAAAGGTTATTTAAGGTATGCTAAGCCAATGTCACTATTCCGGAGTGTTTGTTGCATTAAACTGGTTATATTTACGCATCGGTGCGCGTATAACCTTCCAGAAAGTGATTTAGAGTTTGAAATTGAACAAAAATTGATATGTGCATATGATACACATATTTTTACAAATACCAAGTATGAAATACAATATTTCATTGCTACAGTATTTGTGTGATGGCCGTGGAGGCACAGGTGTTACAGTCTCCCCTACTTTAGGAAATTTCGTCCCGAAATTTATTTAGAGGAAACTTGTGAGAGCTTGAAAACATGAAGTTGAAAAAATCGAACAACATTGGTTAGGGTTCTGAACTTCTAGTAACCTTTAATAACATCATGATTGCAATGTAAGAGGGATACTTATATACAAGTATATGAAGCGTCATTGGTGCGTCCACCGTACCTCCATTACATCGTTCTCATTTTGTTATTGTTGTCACTATCGGTTCTTACACATAATAAACCTTACTGGGTTTCTATGCACTAAATTTCATAATTATGTAGGCCTCCATAATTAGACAATTCCTTGCACAGTTCACACAGTCTATTTTATAATGCGCAGGGGAAAACCAAATGAACAATCCTGTGATGAGTGTGACTAGACCGCCATAGAGTCCTTTTACTTAAATCATTAAATGATCTAAATAGACTATCAAGGAGTCTGTCTAGCTACATCACTAGATGTCATTCTTTAACCAGATTGCGAATCAATCTTTTGACTAGACCACTAAAAAGGGTCTCTTATGAATCATGGAGTAGTACTATAAAATTCAAGGGTCTTAACTATTACATAGAAGCCCATTAAGGAATTAAGATAGTACCTTTTGACTATCCTGCTACGAATCCCTCATATGAAGATATGAAAGATCCTACGAGGATTTGGATAACGAATTATCCAGAGTATAAAAACACAAAATACATAAATGAAAACTCAAGATGCATAAACACATAGTCATATAACCACAAAGATTGTTTAACTAGAAGTTTGTTCTGCTAACAGAGTACATGTATTTAAAGCACACTAGGAATCCATCTCGTGGATTTCATTTGGCACTTTAAACATTTATCGAGATTCTAACTATAAAGATAGAAAGATTCAAAAAGAAAATTCGATTTCGATTACGAGAACTCGAAATGTTCGAATTAAGGTACATAAAGAATCCAATTAAGGACTCTGATTTGAATGATGATCATCCACAAGGATCTAAATGTGAAGATAAAAAGATCCCATATGGATTTTAGAAGTTGAAGATGTTTTGAATTCTTGCACGGGATGTGCTTAAGTCAAAACATGAAGTAAAATGCTTATGAGGTTGAGATGCTAGATATGTCAAGGCGACATATGAAGCAGAATTTGAAGGTTAAGTAAATGTGTGAGGAAAATATATTTGGAAAACTATGCATGGGAAAAATATGTTTTTTTTTTTAAACCTTATATATAATATTTTGAAATCATAAAGTAGGTGTACTAGGTAAGTATATTTATAAAAATGTTTTAAAATCATGCGAGATGAATTTTGAAATTATGTATAAGGTTTTTTGAAAAAGATTATATGATGCTTTTCGAAATCATGCACTTGATAAGAAAATGTATTGTGTTAATATTATCTTCAGACTATATGAAATATTTTGAAATTAGGAAGGTTGGTTTTGATAACATGGCCAATGTTTTTGAAATAACATAGACAATGTATCTAGAAAAATTGTTTTCAAACTATATGAAATGTTTTGAGATCATGAGGATTGTTTTGAAATACTTGTACTGTGTATGTTGAAAAATCAAAACGTAATGGGTATGAGATTTGGAAATACCCTTAGTTATCTAACCAAGGATTCAAGAGTACAGATGTGCAAAAAGCACGATTACTCAAAATTTCACTTTATTTCCTGTACTTCGTTTCTTAGAATGAAACGAGTACTTAGAACTTTCGAGGAAATTATGAGCGATCACTTGAAAGAGAGAATCACAAGAGTAGTTTGTAAGGAACATAGTTCCTTAGTGCAGGTATTATAGGGAAAAGCCATAAACACATGTAATGATACTTGTATATCAGACTTGTGAACAACAACTTTTATTTATGAACGAGACATATTGTTTCACATTATAAGGAAACAAAAAAAAACAAAAGCATAAGACAGCAACATCTTCTACTCAGTCAACTGCTCATCCGTGGGTCAGATTTGCATTAGCAAGCTTTGGGCAATTTCTTCGGAAATGTCCCATCTTACCACACTTGTTGCAAGAACCCGGTGGAAAGCGAGCTCGAGCAGGTTTGTTGTCGGCTTGATTCGGTGCAACTGCTGCAACGCAAACTTTTGCTGTATGACCTTTACGTCCACAAATTTGGCATTTGCGGCACTTCACACTAGGGTGATGATGAAGGGTACATTGGTTGCACAAGGGTTCAATTCCGTTGTATGGCTTCCTGACTGGTAGTGCAGTCACTTGGCTAGGTCCCGCTTGATTAGGTGTAACCGTTGCGGGTTTCCTTGAAGCCTTACGCTTCCTTGATTTTGGTGCTGGCTTGACTACTGCTTCCTTGGGTGGCTCTTGAGTGGCTTCATTGTCGAGACGGGAGACTTCATTGTTGAGACGAGCCATGGCAATACCTAAATCCACAGTCCTCTGAATCACTTCGCCAATTTGCTGGACAAATTTGGCTGTTCGCTCGGGCATTTGACCAGTGCCAAGAGGAATAGACATTCTAGAGGAAAAAATGAAAGACAGAGGAAGAAGCGAGTGAAAGGTTATTGGATAATCAATACAGAACGGCAACGAATGAAAATTGTGATCATTTGTTTGTTACCTAAGGCAAACAAATGAGATGACGACAAATCAAAGTAAATGGGTCAAAAATAATGTATCGCGAAGACATGCTCGCCTATAAGTGAACACTCATCCAAGAATTCCTAGGTAAGCACAACTGGTCTCGCGTCTGATGAGATGTATACGAAGTGCTTGCCTAGACAGAAAACCCAGAATACAGGCATTCACCCTTCCAGTTTGCACGTGTTCACATTATTTAAAACCCAAAACCTTGACGAGATTTT